>JAOWBL010027704.1:0-30927 GCA_028564865.1 Zenarchopterus dispar
AGATATATATATATATATATATATATATATATATATATATATATATATATATATATAATATATATATAATTCCATTATATTCCACAGCAGAATGACAATAAAGGCTATTCTATTCTAAAGTAGATATACTCTTGATAAGACCCCCCCGCCCAAAAAAAAATGGCTGAAAATAGCCATCTGATATTTAAAGGGGACAAATTATGAAAACACCCCAACCAACCCTGGGGGCCGAGTCTACAACTGATTTATAAAGAAGAACACTTTGAGGGAAGAGGTGGACGGACGTCCATGAAACCAGCTGCCATGGTGAACTATAAAAACATGACTGAGAAGGGTGTTTTTAAACTGTATCTATGTAGTATTTTGACCAGTGTAACATCCATGCCATTATGACCCTCATTTTTGCCTTTAAGAAACACCTGTTAATTGTCTCAGTTGGTGCAGGACTTGGTTGGTGCAGAGGAAAGAAGAAATAGTTGATTAAATGAGTATAGCTCACTGAGCATTTCCTACTACTTAATATAATCACATTGTATTATTCTGGAAATTCATGCAGGCTTGTGCACCTTGCTGTTTCCATGACTACAAAAAGTATCCAGTTTGAGAGCTTCCTGAACCCATTTGAAATTTTATGGCTCCTGCTTGCACTCATATTTGGAAAGATGTGTGATGCTAACACCTATTCAGAAATCTAATTAGTCAGATCTGCTGGATTATTGCAGCTGTTATTGTTCGACACCTCTCTCCATCACTCAGCACAATCATGGAGATCACTAAGTCTTATTGCACTGATGGAATACATTAGGAGTTCATATCTGAATCATATGGCATATTAACTCATACACTCTTGGGAGAGAAGGCTGTGGTTTTTCAAATATAACCGGCTGTCTTAAGAACAGACAGAGCTGGTGCTCTACCAACCATTACACGGATTCATTACTGTGTTTCCATCACAAGAACTGACTTCAGAGATGTGCCTTCACAAAGCGCTCTTTTGCAGAAATCAATATCTTATCATTATTTGACAAAAGCAGAAAATTTTCTCCCCTTAATTTTTGTCTGTAGCCCTACTCCCAGGGAAGGTGTGAAAATACAAGTTCACATAGGTCTTACTCTTTAAACCTGCAGCAGTAATAGAACAGAGGACCCACTCATGCAAGGAAGGGGTGTTGAAAGCAGGTGTGTTGTGCTGAATCAACGCCCTTTCATTGCGCTTGAAGTCTTGACAGTTGAGTTCACACAATGTTTATATGTCAACAGTTGACAAAAAAAAACAAAATGGAAGAGAAAATTACACCTCAAATTGTTACTATCCAGCACCACCCATCCATCCTTTCCTCTCCAAGGCAAGATATAAAAAAGGGCTTGAGGCTTCATTTTTTCCTTTAGGTGCTAGTATAGAGGATCATTCATTTTCATTTTACCCTTTCTTCTGCAACTTTCTCTCTCACAACAACTAACTACATGTATCCTGGCTGGCAGCTCCATCTCCAGCATTCTTCTTCCAAAATAATCAGTAGACCTCCTCTTTATGTGTCCAAATGTTCTAAGTCTAGTCTGTGTTACCTTATCCTACTCATCTTTGTTACATCCAAGAAAAATCTTAACATCTTCAACTCTGCTTCCCCCATCTCTGGTTCTTGTCTCCTGGGCAATACTGAGCCTCCTTGGGATAACTGTGGCAAAACGAATAGAGACAAAATGAATGGAAAAACAACGGCGTCATGCTTAAACGTTACTGTGTTGCATTCTTCACATCCAATAAATACGAAATAATCAACTCAGTTTTTGTTTACTTTCCAAATAAGTGATGAACAGTAACAGGAGAGCTCTATGACTTCATGCAGCCCACAAAGAGGATGTAAGTGGAAATATCGTTTCATCATTGGTAAGTTAGTGTGTGTGTGTGTGTTTGTGTGTGTATATATATATATATATATATATATATATATATATATATATATATAGGTTCTGCTGTTAAAAATAATAGTCCAATATGATGCTCTGGATGGAAACTGTACAGAAAAACAACAACAAAGAAATTCCAAGTAATTACTTGTTGTTGAAAAACCTGAAGGGTGTTAGTTGGTGTAAAATATACTGCCTGTCCACACACTAATATTTTGTTGGATCACATTCCTTTGACTGCACAAGGATTGTGGAACCAAGCAATACATTTCTGCAATGTCAAACATTATGTCCATCCAGAGTTGCATTAATTTGTCACTAAGATTTTGCATTGATGTTGGAGGTGTCGAACCACTGCACAAAGTCTTCTCCAGCAAATCCGTAAGATTCTCAGTGGGGTTGAAGTCTGGTCTCTGTGGTTACCAATCCATGTGTGAAAATGATATTTCATGCTCCCTGACCTGCTCTCTCACAGTTTAAGCCAGCTGAATCCCGGCATTGTTATCTCTGAATATGCCTGTACCATCAGGGAAGAAAAAAATCCACTGATGAAATAACCTGGTCCATCAGTACTTTCAGGTAGTCAGCTGACTACCCTCATCCTTTGGGCATATAACATTGCTAAACCTGGGTCTGACTAACCGCAGCAACCTCAGGAAGCACTGCCCTCTCAGGTTTGTATGGTAGACACTAGGCATGATGGGTGCATCACTTCATCTGCTTCTCTTTTTACCATGATGCACACATCACTCTGGAACTCTGGGTAAATTTGGACTCATCATGTGGAAATGTTCTTACTTTCACTGCTAAACATATCCTTGAGTTCCACTGTTGTTTTTTTATGATTTGATTTCGCCAAACATTGAAGTGATCGCCCATCACGATCATTTTATTTCCTTAAAAAGGATGCTGATGTGATGCTGATAATGATGTGATGAACATTTTTTATCCAATTTTATTAGTTTCAGCAATCTCTTTAGATGTTTTCTTTGCTTGATGCGTGATAATGATGTGACCCTGCTGAAACTTATTTTCTTTTTTCTTTTGTTTTTTTCTTTTGTTTGTTTGTTTGTTAAAGTCATGGGTGTAAGGAATTGATTTCATGAATTAAATATAAATGTCGGCCTTTGACAGCTCTAGATAAGTCTTTAGATAATTTCATGGAGTTTCTGAAGACTCTGTTTTGGGTCCCATGTTGTTTCCATTGTATAAGTTGCTCATGGGTACTCTATTTTTAGAAAACATAATATTGCTTTTCATTGTGTTGCTGATGATATTCAGGTTTATATGCCCATCAGATCACAGAGGAACATTTCACTACAGCCTTTGTTGGACTGTTGCTTAGATGAAACTTAACTTTCTGAACTTTAATGAAAAGATGACAGGGGTCATTTGGAAAATCAGATGTGGTCTGCAGTTCAGTTGATGTTCTTGGTCCTTTGGCCTCATGTAGTGGTTCTCAGGAATCTAGGTGTGATTTTTGACACCTCTCAAATTTAACAAACAGTTTAATTCTACTGGTCATAGCTAAGGTGAAGCCCTATTTTCCTGCAAGGGACTTAGAAAAAGTCATTCAGGGTTTTGTTACCTCACATTTAGATTACTGTAACGTGTTGTATGATGGTTTAGATCAGTGTTCTTGCAACATCTGGAATTGGTTCAGAACCCAGTAGCTTTTAACTGGTACCAAGAAGCATGATCATATAACTCCAGTCTTAGCATCTCTCCATGAACCTTCTGATTGGAAGACCACTCTACTCATCCAATCCATCCACCCACCCCTCACTTAACAGCCATATCACAAGAATCCACAGAGAAAAGCTCCACTAAGGCTCAAACATGAAACCACCCGTGATGTCAAAACAGAAATTCACAAACTATCTTATAAAATTTAAAATTAGAAATGTAAAACCTGCATATGAAAAAGCTCAGAGATCAGCAGAACCATCACCAAATGTCACAAAGTCTTTTAGATTGCACCACTGAGCCTGAAATCATTCTGGTCAGAAAGGCAGTTGCCAAATTATTAGCGGATACGTTCATACATACCAAAAGAAAATTATGCTGAACCCAATTACTGCAAGTTAATAGGCCTCCGTAACCCTGGGAAAAATGAATTTCACCCGTCTACTGGAGATGTCTTGCTGTATGGGCTATGTGCTGGTAAAAGGTCGCAGGCAGAAGAAACAACATGGTCCTGGCATGTTAATTGGATCACTGCCAGTTTTTGTGTCTGGCTGCCCATGTAATCTCAACCAGTGTGATTACTCGGTATGGATCAATGCACAGCTGTGAAATTTATGGAAAAAGTATCCCCGTATAACCCGTGTTAGGTGGTTTTCTGCCTCAAGGGTTCTGGTAATCCTTAAATTACATGTAACTTCCTTTAGTGTTATTAAGTGAACAACATATTTTTGTGCTGGAATTGTAGCACACAGCAGTGCAAATAGAGTGAGACAGTCACCCTCTCGGTATGTGAGCACAACATGTTTAGCCAAAAGTGTGAGCCCATGTCTCAATTATTTAAGACAGAAAATTAATCTGTTCTGCAATACAGATGACTGACTGGAGTTTGTACTTGAATTTTAATAAGGGAACATTGTGTAAACTGAGTGAATCAAAAAAGACAATGATTGCAAACTGAGAGTTGATTCACTTGACAGTTTTGGAAGAGCAGAGATTGTGCAGTCTACTCATAACGTCATGTTCCTTCATAACATGTCAGTGCTGCTTGCTGTGGGACTTTCACTACAATAAATTCTCTTTGCATGATGGATCAAACTGCAGCTTTTCACAGCTGCTATCATGACACACAGTATATTGAAAGATTTACCTCAGATCCAACAACTATAATCTGTCTCACTATCAAAATCAGCAAATCGCTGTGACAATCTCGTAAGATTTTTAACAGCAAAGAAATATTTCTCCAAATGTTAACAGGCAAGAATCTATAGTGAGGCTTAAATCTACTTGGCTGTATATCCCAATGTGCATATGGTCATTGTCATCCAAACGTTATGGAACTTTAATGAATATCTGCTAGTGAATAACATTTACAACCAAAGTTATTTCATGTTTTTCTTGACTTCCCTTCATCTGTTAACATGCCTACGTTCTTGTATTTCAAAAACCCTTGGGACAGGAACAAATCAGAGCTGACATTTACTTGGTTAGAACTAGGAAAATATGGTTTGGTATTTTAATTTTAAGGCTGAAAATGTTTGACATTTTCAGTACTGCTCAGGTAGAGTACCCCCACAATTCTTTGTTCACCAACTGGGAAACATCCAGTAAGCTGAAACTGAGTGTCAGTAAATGACAATATGTCAGAACAGGTTGGCCAGTGATGTGTGTGATTACACAGAATTTACTGTGTTTATCATTTTCTCCATGTGGTGTGGATGAACAATAAAAATATCTTAAAGGAAAAAAATGTCACCTGGAAACTGGATGCCAAAGGATGTGAATGCGCTGCTGCACACAATGCCTGCTAGAACCAGCGCCGAGATCAATAAGCTGGTGTATAGCACAGCAGAAGTGATCCAAAAGATGTTTCGCTGCAGCATTAACACCACAGGTAAAAAGCAGAGTCCCCCATAGCAGAGAAAGCTGGAAGCCAAGAACACCTGAGGAACTGGAATCTACCACATAAAGACTGTTGAAGGTCTGGGTGGAAAGCAGGATCCAAAAGCTGAATGGTAAATTAGGAAAGGGTAGGATCCGGAGCAGCTGATCTGACGTGCAGGTGAGGAGAGTAGACAGAGATCCAGTGAGCAGGAGAGGTGGAGAAGGGTTGGAACAGAGCCTCAGAGACCAGGAAACAGACAGGTCAACGGACAGACAGATCTCTGGTAACAGGAGAAACAGAATACTTTCTCGATTAATATTGTGTTTAGGTGTGCAGCCTGATTGCTGTGCTGAAGACATACCCACTGGCTCACAATATAGTATATTTTTATGTAACAAGTCCAATCACACCCCTAAAGTGTATTGATTGAAGCATTCTATTCTATGTACTTTGCCCCTAGTTTTCCACAGCAACATCAAATGAAAAACTCAGAATGTTTCAAAATAACACTGAGGGGTGCTTGCACAATGCCTCAGTGGGTTCACTCACTTCCCAGGCTTGAGTGTGTGAGAATGCGTGGGAGGGGAAAGGTTTCATGCAGTGTAAAAGTGCTGCAACCCTTGACTCTGCATGTGGTTTTGCAGACTACAGAGAGTGGATACTGTGGGAACAGCTAAAAAAAAAAAAAAAAAGGTTACTGGAAACCTGCCTGATGATCCACAGGGAGTTGTCCAGCAGTTTGGTATATGAGGAACTACTTACCTGCAAAGAAATCCTCAGCAAAATGCTTACTTGCTGATTTTAGTTTCTGAGAACAGCAGAGTATACACGAGGAGATGGTTGAAGCCTTGGAGGAGAGATTTTTGCAAAGATGTCAGTTTCTGCTTGGCAGGGATTTAGATGCGCGCCCTGGTCACCTGTGTGAACTGAGAGGTTCTCAGCTCTCATGTCTCTTTGAGTCAGCGCAAGTCAAACTTTGTTTTTCTGTCCGTGTTGTTTTGTATGGGGCAGAGCCAAGCGATGACTGACGTGGTTATGGTCACCATAGAAACCTTGGATTACACAACACAACAGTGATCTTGTACTTAAAACTGGTGCCGCATCTGAGAGTGACAAATTTATGGAATAAAAGCAACTCTTAGCGTAAACTAAAATAAATGATACACACAAATATAAAGATACAGATATGACAAAGTGATACAGTAAAATAAATAGAAGTTTTATTTTAAAAAATAAAGAGACATGGTTATGTAACTCAGTCAACATTATTTTAATTTTTATGGTTTCTGTTAAAGAAATTCTGTGACTTCAATTGATTTGAAATTGCAGATTTTGATCCACAATCTTTTTTTTTCTACAACATAGATTCTATGTGGATTACGTTGAAGAAGATAAAACAATTTGTGATGGCAGCCTCAGAGCAGCCTTATGTCTAGTGATATCATCTGAAAGGATACAGAGTTCTGCTTCAATGTTTTCACTTCTCTGGCTTCTCTTTTGTGACATTTTCAGCGTGTCAGCCCTTCTGCCCTTTTCTTCTCCAAGGGGAAGGGGAGTGTGACAGAACAAGAGAGAGATCTTATTCAGCATCTGGCTGAAATTTCTGAAGGCACCACCATCCATCCTGTAACAGCAGCCAGTCACAGCTCACGTCCTGATCATTAGTGGAAGTTATCAATACTTGGCTGTCAGGATTGCCTTTTCTTTCATTATTTCAGTCTATACTGTCTTCATTTGACCAAAGCTCCAGGCAACCACATTGTTAGCGATGTCAGTGGTCTCTATGGTGATCTCAGTAAAAGGGTATATTATAAAGACTGAGATTGGAGGTTTGGAGACTGATAACATGCATGACTGTCATGTAATTTTTTTAAAAAAAAGAAAAAAGTACCACTTATATGAATGAATACACTGATAACTAAAGTCATGCCTGGTGAGACCTGTTCAATAAGGTGCTGAGGCATAAACGGTCATATTAGGAACAAAACCATCCGTGTGCTTCCTCAAGACTTCACCTAACAAGTGATAAAAACCGACAGTCTGTTTTATTTTCCCTGTGCATGTAGTGAAAACGTGTTCAGTATGCTCAGACTTTTCTGCGCCTCCACACTGCTCATTTCCATTTAAATGGGCTGCACGTATATTCTTAAACAATCTTTTAACAAGACCAACTGAATGCTTTTTCATTCCTTTTGAAAGCAAAGTGCATGTTCAGATGTTCAAAATTGTGTTTTGGTCCTCCGAATAATGTTCGGCAAGTCTGCGGTGGATTTGTTTAAAATTGCAACCACAAATCAGAAACAGAAGATCATGCAAAATAAATATGGAATAAAAAGGGGAAATTTTCACACCTACTTTTTTATTATTATTATTATTTTCAGACAGTTTGAAGCCAATATATTTCACATCTTTTTCATATAATTTTTTTCTCAGTTGTGTCATTGCATTTCTTGGATGGTTAAGCTTTAACCACTTTATAAAAGTTTGCCACTCCTCACAAAACTTGAAAAGGCTTTCTGGTGTTGAGCGAGTGTTTTTCAATTATTTTGTGCTTTTTGTCTTGCAAACACATCTTTAGGTGTACAACAGTACAGGATTGTCATTGGGGCATGTTCTCTGTGATAGACGGGCTTGGCCTTCCTCTTCCTCAGCTCTGCCTTTGTGATCAGACCATTGTTCTTCATCGTCCTGTTGACAAATGCATCCGGACCAAAGATGCCATCAGCACGTTAGTCTAAAATCAGTTGTCTTACTATTGTGTATTAATGCTGTAATCTCAGAAGTGGAAATGAGCTTTGCCAAGTGGACTGATACAAACCCGTACCACCATAAAGCCTGGCGTTTGGACCTGTCGATAACAGTCTGGATGGTTCCTTTTATTGATACAATGCAGTGTGAGACAGTCCAGATCACGTGATGGACTCAGACTCATGCAGTTGATCTTCATACAGTGAAATCCATGGAAGCCTTGAATTATTTCATATCATCATTCCTCCCAGAAGAAGAAATTCCTTTCCAACCTTTGAGAAACATTTTTAATGATTTCTCCTCGGCCCATCTTTGTTCTATTCTTATTCAGCCTTTTATGGGTGTTGCTTTTGCACCAAAAACATCCCAACCACTTGTCGTACTTTTTTTTTTTTTTTTAATGTAATCCTGATCTGAAATATAAACATGAACAAATCCAAGCTGATGAGGAAAAACGACATGAACCATCTTAAGTTTATATTATGTGCAGTTAAACAGGATTCAGTCAACGTAAATCCTATTTTGTTGTTTTGTTTTGTTTTTTTATTAGAATGAGTACATTCCTTTTTCAAATTTGTTGTTACACATCTGTGTTTGGAAGCATTTTTATTGAACAGGGTGTAATAGGAGAAAAAGACAGTAAAGGGCTGACCCCTTGTGGTCGGATATGTGAATATCACCAAGGTTTTGATTTGCAGGTCAAATGTGATAAGCCTCTGATTGGTGATCTTCGTGGACCTATTCTTGTTTACTACATAAAGGCAGCCTGCCTTGTGAGAAGTAAACATTCAATTGAGGTCACTATTTTATCTGTCAAGCAAAGTTGCACTTTTTTTTTTTTGTTTGTTTGTTTTTAATTTCCCCACTCATGGGTATAAATTGTATCCACAATTGTAATAAACCCCAACACTATTTTGTTGCTCTGCATTCTCACTGAGCACCTTTGTACCGACTCAGCGCCAACAAGAGCACAAATGTGAATCAACTGGAGAGGTGCAGGAGCTGCCGAGTGTGCCGGCCTACCTCACCTCCCTGAGGGCCCGAAACCAATGAGGCGAATTGGAGCCTTCAGCATTCGCGGAGCTGAATTCAATGAACCCTGACAAGTCTGAAGATTAATGAGCAGGACCTTCTGCTGAACAAGCACATCGACTCAGAACACACATCAAGGCCTGATGCACGTTTACGTAAATGCCACAATGACAGAGCAGAAAACATGTAAAGTCACAATACTCGGATTTCTTTATTGAATTGTTATTGACCCCTGAGGCTAGATAAAAAGGCCACAGTTTGTTTTGTGCCTCGTCTAGCTCCTCATTCTGACACACACACACACACACACAACAGAATATGACATGTCCCCCCGCCCATAATTCAAAGTTTACACCGTCTTTCACATACTGACAAAGTTTCAAGATGTAGACAACTCATTTACATTACTTTAAACTATCAAAGAAAAAAAAAAAAGAGAGAGAGAGAAAGAACCTTGCCAAACCAGAGAGCTCAGTTTAGCTCACATATTCCAGGGTGAAATATTTTCACTTTTATCATTTTGGTCGACAGACATCAACGACATGGACTGGCTGGTACAAGACTGATCCCACTCTCTTCTGTGTAGTGATATAAACCCCTGTGGGTTTGAAATCTATACGAGCTCTAGTAAAACAGGGATTCATATTCAGTTCAGAACCAAACTTGTTCCTTCATCTTGGTCCACAACGTACAACACAGGTATTCAAAAGCAAGAATAAATTCATTCAAAAGACTGGTTTTATGTATATATCTTCTTTTTTTTGTCCAGGTCTGGGACACACTGAGGTAACAGACAGTAATAAATTATGCAGTTGATTTAAAAAGGAAAAAAACAAAAATACATCATATTAGTAATACAAAAACATTTTAATTAAACACATTCAGCTTCCCTCCCCCTTTCTTTTTCCTCTCCACCATCCAGTCTGTTGCTTCATTGCTGATTGATCCATACTTAAAAGTTTAACTCCTGCGAGGTTCCTTTTAACAGTAGATATGGATTAACGCTGTGCTCCTTTAACAACGGTCCCACTTCCAGGCAAAGGTGATTGTGTATGCCATTCAATAAAAAACACTTATAAGCAACCTTTAGAGTCAAAACTGGGTGATAATTCTTTTTTTTTGTTTTTTTGTAAATACAGCTTTAATGATTCAATCCCAAATTACTTCAGCTTTGCTACAATCATCACCAAGGCAACAGGCATAGGCAGGCACACACGGCTGCAATTCGAATTAGCTGTTGGCTTGCTCCGCTCTTACCATTTTCACCGTGCCTTTCAGCTCACTTACAGGTTTGAAAAGAAAGCAACATGCCATTAGGAAAGTCAGAAATTGTATTAAAAGTGCAAAAATGTATTCCTTCAAGAGTCGGTATGAATCCAGACAGGAAAGTTGTTCTCCAAAAACTTTAGTCTGATAACAGTACAAGCCATTTCATAGGTTATTAAATTGTACATTCCCCATCCACGTCATCATGATAAACACAGACGCACTGAACGCTCTGTTCAGTGTGAGGTTTCTCCACAACTAACATGGTCTGTAGTTTTTGCGGGTCGACATGGCTTCAACCCCGAGGAGCGTCACACTGCCACGTTCATGCAGATTTTGTAGCACTGACATGTTCCCAGGGCTCCAGTATTTTTGTGTCCATGTTTTACTCAGGATAATCTTATGACACCTGAATTCACGGGTGACTTCAGAAAAGCCCCTGGATTGAAATAAAGTGACATCACATTATTTTGGTCAGTGGCCAGTGCAAATCAGCTTCTTTCAGCCCATTTCAATTGTGGAGCACAAAGCTATCATTATCCCTTATTTATTCTGTTATCCATTTCTACAAGATTCTTGCTAAAACAGCAGTGAGTTTGTCTACATTGCCACTAATGAGAGACAGTTGTATTTTTTTGTACACCAAGGTATTAAAAAAAATGACAAAGTTTGTTAGTAATTTAAAGCAGGAAAAAGAAATGAGGACTAACACTCATACAGTACTGCTCATGGATTGCACTCGTAACACCACCGACAATGACTGAAGAGGCAACCAAATCTTCAACTACAATGAAAAACGTTGTCTCTTGCATACTGTTTGTGTACATCTGGGAAAATAATCCCTAAGTGTTTGTAAACACGGCGTTGAACAAATCAGTGTTGGTACAGACACTGTTACAGAAATTCTTCTTGTTCTTTACCAGAATTATCACAATCTTAAAACACTAAACAGCTGATATGACTTTGTTTTCTTCACGTCACATTTCTTTCACTTGAAACAATTCTCTCCCAACTGACACTGGATTACAAAACCAGAGTGACCACATAGTAAATGCTATGCTATACTCACGGTACATGCAGTCCACTCATCAACACCACAACATCCACGGACACCAGAATCACCACTCTCACATTCACCTAGTCTGCTTGCAAATCGTCCACTCGGAGACAAATATCTGGGAATCAATGGGGCTTTTCTTCCATGAAAGATCGCCATATGACAATAGAAACCTGAAGAACAGCAGGAGGTTGTTGTCTGTGGGATATTAGGTAGCACTTTGAGCCCATTATTCCCTTTTCCTTTACTTTTTCAAGAAGACAAAAAGTTTCTCATCTCTGGCTTTTCCCCAAAAAGTTTGTCATCTTGTGCCACGCATTTAACACTTAATTCAAAAATTACATCTATTTTGATGACCAAGTAGTTCAGGGTTTGGATACCTAAAAGGGGAGGGGATCAAAAAAATCCTTCGAGAGGAGAGAGGTCACAGCGCTCCTGGCGAGGCGCTGTGAAGTCCAAAGTTTCCGATTCCTTCAGGCCTCCCTTTGCTCGTCTGTATCCATCAAACTGTTCAGTGTCCACCTCCCCTCCTGTTTGTGCTCCAGTAGTTTAACACTGCTGAGGAGTTCCCTGACATCCAAATTTTGTGTTGAAGTGCATGTTGAGAATGTCATGAATGATAAAGAGAGCGAGGGAGGTCACAATATGGCGCAGTGGAACCTATGGGAACCCGTAGAACGTTCCGCTCTCCATTTCATCTTCTTTTTTTTCTTCTGGTTTCGCTCTGGAACTTGTTGTCTGCAGGTGGGAGATGAAATGAAAAACATAAACAGACTGTTTCATAGGATACCTAATTTAGGAAGAATTATGACAAAAAATAAAAACAATCAGGTTATTTGTTTTTATATATATATATATATATATATATATATATATATATATATATTTTTTTTTTTTTTTTTAAAGACAAAGCTACAGACAAAGAAAAATTAATTATAATTTCTTAACAATATTTGAATAAAATGACGGCATTCTCAATTTTTGGTGGTGGAGGGGTCCTGTCCAGCATGTAGCTGCCTTTTACTCGATGACAGCTAAGAAAGACTCAAGCTGCCTCCACAACCATAAACAGGATGAATGTTTTCTCTTACAGGACTTTCAGATGCGCTCTCACACCAAATAGAGCTTTGTCGGCATGTGCAGACCAATGTTTTACATGTACAGACGGCTGATTTCAATAGCACTTCTTCTACATCACAGCCAGTAATAGCTGAAAAGTTCATTTAAAGTTCATTTAAAGCTGAAAAGTTCATTTAAAGTTGCGCTGACTTTTGTATAACTATTGTAGATTTTGCATTTTTGTCCATTCTACAAAATAGAATGGACAGAATAGATTAACTATTATTATTAAATAAATCAATTAAAAAAAAAAAACATTTGACTTTTAGCTAACCAATGCAATGTATAACTAAGAGATTTGTTTAAAATCTTTTTAAGGGAGAAACCGTTTCTACTTTCTGACAACAAGAGGGCAGTGTTGATCCACACAGCGGTTCTCAGTTTTGCTGAGCTGTCAAAGAAACGTTCATCTGCGTTGGAGCAAGCTTAAGAGGGTGAAGTTGACTTATTTCCCATCTGAGTGAAATGATCTTAAACTGGAACTTAAGTTCCTTCTTCATCATTTCCTTCAGCAGAGAGAAAAGCCTGCATGACAGAAAGTGTCCCATAAATCACACGAACACAAAATTCAAAGTAATTACTCTCTACACTTGTCCACATATATCCCAGTCAGTATGACTCGGTAAAGACAGGAAAGTGAGCACGAGCAGCCAGTCACAGAAACCACCATTTCCTTTTCTTTTTATGAAACTTAATCTTTTCATTTAAAAAAAAAAAAAGAAAAAAGAATATTCTCTGTGAAGCAATGTGATGAAAGCATGTCAGCTGAAGTACCAAATGCCCATGTTTTTCTTTAAATCTTTTGAACAGCTGCAGACCCACATTACAACAGGGTAATTGTGGTCTTTTCCTAAGCCCTCGTGAATTTATTCCACCATCTTCCACTGACCTCATGAAGATTTCCTATGAAGTTAAAGAAGACTGCTGTGAAAAGATCTGACTTTTTTTGTTTTGTTTTTTTAAATATCCAGCTATACACAGATCTTTCTACCCCTCATCTACCCTTTACCAGTCCCCTGCTGTTCTATGTGTGTACAAGTATAAAGCTTAAACAGAATGAATACACCAGATTTTGTCAAGTGGTCATAGCAATGAGACTTCACAGAGGATATAACCAAAGAGAAAATATATCCCTAAACCAAATTCTTCCAAAATTACAAGTCAAGACAGGAAATAGTTTTAGGATTTTCAATCCCTTTCAACTTCTTTTTTTCTAAAAGTAAACTGACTAGCTTCATATTTGCCAGAAATACATTTCCTCAGTGCCTCCAACATCTATAAAGAAGGACCACAAAAAAAAGAAAAAAAACTCATACACAATCAAAGCATGCAGAAAGAGAAATTTACATCAGACTGTATTTCATTTGGAAGAAATCTCATTTTATCATCAACCACAGACTTTTCTCATTTTCTTCAGCTAACAATTTTGAAATCTTTGTAAGAAATATTGCACAAATGTGAAGCACAAATGGACCCAAAGTTACCTTATAACTCGGACAAGTTCGTGAAAGGCTTTATCCACATTCATTGGGGGATCCTTGGCACTGGTTTCAATATAAGTTATCTGAGGAAACAAATATCCCACACTGAATAAGAGGATTGCATCAAATTTCAATATGATGTAATTTAAAGAACAATTAAAAAAATCTTCTTTAACCCTTAGAAAAAAAACCCCAACAAACTAGTGAACTGTGGACAATCAATAGTGGACATCAAGTTCCACTCTGGTCACCTGAAACTGGCATTAAAGCAACCTGACAGCAACAGAGCAGAGAGATCAGTCAGCAGCTTCTGATACCAGAGTAAAGTAGAAAGTAGAGAAATGAATCCATAAATGACATTAAACAAAAAAGATGAAATCTTTCAATGAGCAAATGCATTACCACAGGGAGAAAAAAACCCAATTCTGAGCTTCATTTGCTGGCCTGACAGACCCAATAAAAAAAATTAACTATCCAAGTTATTCATTTCACAAAATTTAAGAAAACTAATACCGCATGTGAATATCAAAGACAAACGAAGTTTTTTTCCCCCTAATGGTACATACAGTTTTAATAGAATTGGAATTTGAACCAAGTTTCAGGCTTGCTATGCAAATGTTAAAGAGGAGGCTGATAGTGCATAAAAGTTAAGATTTTGATGCAAAAACTTTGAGTTGTGGATATAGTATTCTTAAATTATAAATACATTATATAAATAAGGCATTTCCATGTTTTTGAGGTAGCACTTCTCCAAATTTCTATGCCAAGGGTATTTTCATACCTTTTTTATGAAATAGTTCCTTGTTTCAGGGCATTACTTTTACTGCAAGCACATTTAGAATTCAATTTCCATTTATACTTCATCATTAGAAATGTTTTCACTGATTAACAATTATGAAAGATTTTAAATAAGACATCCTTTACTTCATTTACTGGTAGACATCGTCTTGGCAACAACCAAAACTATTTCCAGTTAATCTTCTCAAAAATGTGCTTTCACAAAGAGAAGTAGGAATATAAAAGATACAGTTTTTCTCAGAACAATGTTTCTGATATTCTTGCTGAATGTTTTGTTGCTGGTGAAGGGATCTGCACAAAATACCTGCAGATCTGTGGAGTGGAGAAATCTCAAAAAAAGGCAGCATTTGCCGGCCATTCAAGCTGTGCATCTTGTTGTCACTTTTAATACCTTATGGTTACCTCAGTAGGTATACTGTTAACTGTTTCCACAGCTTAAGTTTTATATTAAAAGACACTTCTAGTTTTTAAATTCCAAAGTACTAAAAACAAAAAACTTCAGTTTGACTGATATCAGCTATAATAAGAAGTTATCTTGTAAATGAGCTTTTCCAGTGTAGCATGTATTTTATATTAGACTACTACACACTCAATTTATCCACTTTTGTCTTCCCGGCAGACGGTCGAAATTTGTTAAGAAATTTATTACGAGCAACTGCATTACCTTTTTTTTTTTTTTTTTTCCAAATTAAGTAGAAGGTGTTTAATGTTTCCATTATAAGCTGTTGCTCACTTGGTGAAAATATAGAAAAAAAACATAGTTAAAAAAAAAGTGAAAGTGGAGGTACCAGGATTAGTTACACCTGGTTTGACAACTACGACAGCATATCTGCAGCAGACACAAACACAGGTGAAAGTCTTAATAAGCCTTCTTAGAGACAAAATTAAAAAGTTACTATTGCACAGACCCATCAGCATGTGTTTGCCACTTACATTATGTTTCGCAGCCATCTCTTGGCCCTGCTCTGTTGTGACTTTTCTCAGATGGACCAAGTCCACTTTGTTTGCCACCAGCACCATGGGGAAGGCCTCCCTGAGAGTCAGAGGAGTCAGAGAAAATGCATTAGTTTTTGTTGAGATACTCCATATATCCAATTACTTTTCTAATCTCCTGCCTGAATGTAATTACACTAAAAGCGGGTTTTCTGCTGCATCCAGCACAAGTTTAGGTTAGAGAGATTTCTGTGCTACAGAAATAGCATATGAGGTGTCACATTTCCCCAACACTTCAATCTTGTGGAAAAATTGGTTCCAACTTGAGCAACACCACATCAGGACAGACGACTTGTTCAGTCCAATCCAAATTTTTGTTTAATTTCAAACTCACTTTACTTTTGTTATTGCCTGTTGTCAGTTACTATCACTGAGCAGATGCTGATCTTCTCCCTCAACATCTCCAACATAACCTTATTTTTTAAATAAAGTAAAGTTTTAGATAAAGAGACGGACAAGGTCCTAAATAACTTTTATCCAAAACAAAATGAAAACTCGAGACCTTGGTGTTAACTGAACCACACTGCTGGCTGAGCAAAGCTCAAACCTATCTGACGGAGGGTCTGGTAACCCAAGATGAACTACACATCATATAAAGATGCTGGAGCCATCACAATCCCAAATATGAATTCTTAGTAGTTTAGCTAGTAATACTACTCTGAAGACGTTCCAACAAATTCAAAGTTGCAAAGACACTACAAAAAGAGGCGTAAACAGATTCTTGGCGTTACCAAAATGTAAATTTATGTCACATCTGAGACCAGTTGGTTCCTCTTTTGTCAGCTTTGACTTTCTAAATTTATCACAGCAATTTGTGACACCATGGTTGATGTATTAGAAATTTTAGGTTCTTTCCACACAGTAACAGCAACCCAGCTGTTCAGTATATCTCTGGTAAAACATCTTGTTTACTAAAATCCTCCAACACTACATAACTATCTTTCTTTAAAACAGACCAAACTAACTCACACAGTTTTGAATTATGAAGACTTTGTCACATACGAAGAAAGTATTCCGACCTAAATTGAGTTTATTTCATCTCACAGAGAAATGTGCCATTACTCCTGGAAGAGCATTAGAAAAAGCTGACAACCAGCCAGAAACAGTCACGATGAAATGCCTGTATGAGATTTACTTCAGGAAACACTAGGTGCATTTAAACTTAACAGTTCCATTTTTTTGGAGGGTTATGGAGACTGAGAATAACATACCTTCAAGGGCTTCTCCTAGTATGACAAAAGCTGAAGTAACATAACAGCTGACAGATGGGTGGTAGGGCCAGTGACACCATGTCACATTACACATGTTCCAGCTCATGATAGCAAAACTCCTACTTTGAAGTGTTCTTTGTGCTCTTTGCTATATACTAAGCCCATGCAAACCAAGTCCAAATCATTCCTCAAAAAAATCTTTTTGCTGCCCTCTCTGCATCGTGAGACCAAGCGCTTGAATCCTACCTGTCTTTGACCCGCAGTATGAGTTGATGAAATCGGTCCACATGTTCAAAGCTTGCCTTGTCTGTGACAGAGAAGACGATGAGGAATCCATCTCCTGTCCTCATATACTGCTCCCTCATTGCACTGAACTCCTCTTGGCCCGCCGTGTCCAGCACTGGGAAGAGGTAGGGGCACAAATGGATCACTGCACACAACAGACTCCCATTTTAAGATTTTATACTGTCATTCATCTGCTTTATACACTGCCTGATCAAAATGTCGCAGTTATTTTGTTAGACCATCTTCAACCATGATTACAGCATGCACTCATGGCTTGATGCAAGTCTATGGGGGAAAAAAAAAAAAATCTGAAAGCTTATTTCTGCCCCAAGTTGTATTAATCATTTGCCAAGATCTTGATGATGGGAGAGTTGGACCATCACAACCCATTATCAGCAGGGTTGGACTCGAGACTCTAGTGGCCAGTTCATGTTTAAAAATGATGTCTCATGCTCGAGGATCTGAAACCGTTAAAGCCTGGTTTCAACTATGTTTACATGGAAAGCAATAATCTACATCATTGACATTCTAAATAAGACTATACTTCAAGTAAGATATTTGTGTGAGCTTCTTTTCCAATATTGAGTTAATGTTCCAGGTCTGTGTGTTAAAAAGCAGAGCTAAATTCGGCCTAATGTAACCTGCATCTCTGTACTTTGCATGTCACATCATGAGAACTTCTAAAATGAAAACAACCACACAATCTAATGTAATTTAAGCAGTTAGTGTTTTAGCTGTGCACATTCCTGTGAAGGCACATACATTCTGCAGAGAAGCAGAACTCGGCGTATCTGCATATGCACGGGTATTGCAAAATTATCAGGATTATCTTAGTTTGAACTCTTGATAGCAATGGACATGTTTAATTTCAACAAACAAACAAAACAAAAAAAAAAGAGTCATTTCCACTCACCATCCAAAATCGCCCACTGTCCATCTATTTCTGTATGTTTAAGATACGAGTCCTCGATTGTGGGATCATAGTCTGGTACGAAAATCTTCTGGAAAAACTGGATTGTTAAAGCACTTTTCCCAACACCTCCATCCCCCACCACTACCAGCTTGTATGTTGGTAGGTTGTCGCTTGGCACAGCGCTGGTCGCCATGGTTACCTTGACAGTGGTGGTAAAAGGTGGGAAGTAGGCTATTAAGTGGCTGCTGTACACACCTGGCCTAAATGGAGGACAGAAAGAGGGGGAGGAAAGGAGGAAGAGAGAGAGAGAGAGAGACACACAAAGGGAGAGAGAGAGAAAGAGAGAAAAGACGATTGACAAAGAAGGGAGGGAGAACAAGAGAAGGGTTAAGGCTTTTTTGTTGCAGCTGCTAGCCCATCACCATGGAGACAACAGATCATAGCCTAGAATTGCAGATCAGAGCAGAAAGATGGGGTGGGGGGAAACTAAAACACATCCAAAGGTGCACTCATTAGAGCAAAATAGGCTAAATGACAACTGTGAAAGGAAAAGTTGGAATGTTAAACATGTCAGAAGTCTTCTTTTGTATGTTATTTTAGTATAGTTGTCAAATTATTCTTTTTCAATCAACTCAAAAGAAAAAAAAAGCTTTCCTGCATGTATTGCCTGGAGGCCTTTCTCAGGGTCTGGCAAGCATATTATCTGAAATGATTAATTATTCACTAATTTGGGGTCATTTTTCCCTCATTAACTAGCCTGTATAAAACTGATGTTTTTAGGCAATACTAGTACACACAAGAAAAGATTAATATTTTGGTTAAATATAATATGCTTTGGTGTTTTTCCATAGTTGGCTTGTACTAGTACATATGAAGGAAGGTTCTATGTATATATCAGACCTTTACTTGAGCAAAAATGCGAGACTAGTCATCACAATTTAAAAAAAAAAAAAAAAAAAAAAAAAAAAAATCAACCTTTTATTAGCAAGTCAGCAGCAGAACAATAAACAACAGCTTGGTCAACACAGGCATCAACCAAGTATTTTCTGATGAACTCTGATCCTCCTCCATCTTATTAAAGCTGACTCTCTAATGCCCAGCAAGCTACTTTAGATTTAAGGCATTCCAGTGGAAAACTAGAAAAATGTTGAGACAGTTACAGGAAATGAAACAGTATTTGTCACCAGCCATCACCAGGGATACCACCACTTTGCTTTTGTCGTGCAAGCTGTTATACCAAGACACAGACAGCTTAAATACAAGTAAAAATACTAAAAAGAAACCACAGGCACAAACTGGTTAAATGAAGTTCCTGTCTAGATTCCGAAACTAGGCTAATGACATCCTTTCTCTGTTCCAATATAACCAGAGAGAAAGCAGTAACGTATGATGGCTCAAAGAGAGGCGGATTACTGTAGCTCGTAATTATGGCTTGTTCAAAATAAAAGTAAAGATCTTGGAACATTACGAGATAGTGTTTTCCACACAAGTTAAGGCTCAGTGTATTAGAATAACTTAAACCTTTACCATGAATGAAGATCCCACTTTACTTTTACAAAAGATCAGCTTGTCAGAGTACTCCAACAAGCTGATCGGAAAGATCTATAGGAACATTAATATCTTTAAAATGAGATTGAGATGAGATAACAGCACGAGTTGACAGAGTTCCTGTTAAAATTGGCCACAAAGCTATGGTAACCACAAAAAAGTTTCACAAAAAAAGAGACGAGAGCAGAAGAGGTAAATAAATATAAAGGTGAGACGAAGCTAATAATTTACAACTGATGTTGAGTCACTACCACCGACAACACTTTTTCATAGTTCATTTCTTTTTTCACATGAATACATCTTTGGACTGGCAGAGTTGAAGCAGACTGGAATAAACTCAGTCCAGCATGGTTAAGTCAGTAATTGTGGCAATATTTAGCCCACAAGTGGAAATGGGAATGGCCACTTGCAGTTAAGCTGATCATGATACTGAGTTTATAGATGACCCAGTTGTTGAAATGTTTCAAGAGTAGTAGTTGTGTTGCTCATGTGTTCATTTCCATTCTCATGGCGGTAGCTTGCTACAGTAGCTCTTTCAATGATTAGTTGCTTTTTTACATTTTTGAGTTTTTCAACATAATCTTATCATTGATATCATCCATCCATCCATTTTCTATACCCATTTGTTCCTGTACAGGGTCACGGGGGTCTGCAGGAGCCTGTCCCAGCTCATTACAGGTGACAAGGAGGGGTACACCCTGGACAGGTCACCAGTCCATCGCAGGGCCATTGATATCAGATTTCTGAATTATTTTTCATCCCATATTTGGACGCTGTGCTGCTTGAGTGATTTCCTTCATTACATTTTCTTTTTTTAACCACTTGTTATGATGAGTAACCACAGTAATGGAAGAGTTGTTTACAACCAGGAGTAGCTGATTGATATCAATAAGCCAAATTATATTCAGAATGAGACCCCAAATCGCTCACGAGTTGAGGAGGAGACATCATGAATGTGGGACAGGAGGAAGGCAGAGAGAGAGAAAGAGGAAGTTTAAACCAGTGCATCCAAATGTGATGGTCGGTAATGTCTGGTCTCTCTTAAATAAGATCGACAAGCTCAAAGTGCAAAGGACAAATCCAGAGTTTCAGCAACGAACGAATGAATAATTTCAACCATGTCTCTGGCTGCCACATTTCCAACATTTCAACAGTTTTCAAGTGTTCCACCATAGAAAATATCATTTTGGATTTGTTTTATGCAATTATGAGAGATGCATACAGCTCCTCTGCACGACCTGCTCTTGGCAAAGGCTAGGCTGGGCTGGGCCGACAGTGTGGTGTGTCAAGCTAGCCTTGCAAATTACTCTCCTCCAAGGGTACATTTAATCGTGGGTCAGAGCTACTGTGAACAGAAGCAATGCGGGGTGGTGGGTTGTGGATGGGATTTATGGATGGCAAGCTCCTCATCCTTGGAGCTAAAGACATCATAAATTGACATATAAGAACTGTAATCTGCATCTGCCTACTAAAATGACACACCACAACTTTGCAAGAAACCAAACTCAGGTCATTAACAAACTGAGGAGCCTTAGAAAAAAATTTGTTGCGGTCCAGGACCACAACAACAGCAGTGGGAAAGGGAGACTACTGGTTATATATTTGTGCAAGATGAAAGTCACTACACAAATCCAGCATGGATTCAGCATGGATTTGCCACCTGCTCCATCTCCTGCATCCAGCCAGCTCCTTATGTTGGTGAAGCTAGTGAGGCTGACCAAACAGACAGCAGGCGCACGTGTTACATAATATCACTTGATAACACCTCCCCCGAGTCATCTCCTTCCCCTCAACTTGGCTTCAGACACTGGGGAGGCAATAGCATGCTGTACATTTACACTGACCACCTGAGTAGCATCAGAACCAGTCACTTAAAAAAACGGAACAAGTTGATGAACAAGGCTGGCTCTGTTCTGGAGAATGCTCGAGAGGCTCTGGAGCTAAACGAGGATACTTCCTAAACTGAAGATCATCATGAACAACCCTGAGCATCCTCTTCACAACACAATAATTCAGCAATAGAGCATCATCAGTCAGAGGCTTCTTCAGTTCTGCTGCAACACAGATCACTAAAGGAGATCCTTTAGTGATCCACAGCAATAAACCTCTAAAATGAATCTTTGAAGGGACTTAAATAATGGCTAATGCAAAAATGATTTTCCCTTTGGGAATAAATAATGTATTTTTGAAATGCTAAATTAAATGTGTCTGTGCGAAGCAGCAAGTGAGTGTGCTGAGGACAGACCATGAGTTAAAATAAAATATGTTTATAGTTATTAGCTGGTTCCAAACTGAAGTGATTAATACTGAAGCTTGCGTTTGTGGCAGAATTTAGAGATGATTTACAAAGGCCCACTTTTGTCAATACATAATGCATTTTTTTATCTGATAAGATACAACACCAATTCCAGTAAGTTGGGACACTATAAACTGTAAATAAAATCTAGAATAAAATGTAAAAGATTTGTAAATCTCAAACATTTTATTTTAAAAAATGATAACTCGTGGGTAACTTCGGCTTTTTTTTTTACCAATAGTTCACCTACTTCTGGAAACTGAGGAGATCAGTTACTGGAGCTTTAAGAGTGGAATGTTGTCTCATTATTCTTCAGTATAGGACTGGATCTGTTTAACATTCCTGGGTCATCTTGGTCAATTTTTTTTCTCTCTTCATGCTGCAAATATTTTCAGTTGTTAAAGGGCCTGGAATACAGGTAAAACAATTCCAGAACTTGGATTTTCTATTACAAAGCCATGCTTTTGTAATAGATGCAATTTAACATCACCTTGCTGAGAGACGCAAGGCCTTCTCTGACAAAGACATTGACTGGGTGGGAGCATATTTTAATACATCTGACTACCGGGAAGTTTCACACTTTGCTTCAATCAGTATTACATGAGTTTTGGGGCAAGAAAAGATGGTGCCACTTCTGAATAATATTGACATATGACTTCTGCTTTAACATGCATTTGTGCATGGCACAGCCCACTGTGTTCTTAGACAGTAATTTCAGGAAGTTTCCTGGGCACATGTAGTTGTTTCCATTAAATAACCATGTCTGCTTTTAATGTAGTGCTCTCTGAGGGTCAGAGTATCATGGACATACAATATTTATTTTCAGTCTTATTCTCTCCACACAAATTTCTCCAGATTCAGAGTCTTTTGATATTATGGGTCATGGGAGATCCAGGATGCCCATTCTGCGGTGAAACTACTGCTACAACCTAGTAACCAACCAACAAGAAAGCCCCATTAAAAGACCTGTTTACAAGTGCAAAACAAAATCAAAAAAGGTAGATGGACCCATTGTCTTCGCTGCATTGCCATGTTGCAAGTTCACTAACACTGAACTAATATAACAACTAAAATTACCCAGTACAAAGCCATATTAAGAATTTCAGCTCTTATCCAGCTGACCAAATGTAACATATAATAGACTGCTCTACATAACACTTTTTAGATTTTCACAAAAAGCATTTGGTTCAGGAACTACCTTTGTTTGTCGAGGAGACTAGTGGTGCTTCTAAACTCTTGCATTGTGTGCAGGTTCTGCCAGATATTCTAAGTTACATTGGATATTGAATAATGACACAAGAGCAATATAAATTTAAAAAAAAAATTGTGGCATCAATATCTAAGAAGAACAAGTGCATATAATTATAAATGTATGCACGGTGAATAGAAACGGTGAATAGAAACGGTGAGCACATGCATGTAAAGGAAATAACTCCCACAACTATGGGCTACCCTCTAAACATTTTTGAATAAGCACAAGAGTAGTCCTGATGGCCTTATTGATAAAGGCTCTGAAACCACCAAAAAAAACTATACTCAGGGTAGTAACTGAAACTGCAACTACTGCAGAATGAAACAAATTTACATATAACAAATGCCAGCTTGTCTCATATGTGTGGCACTGCGATGGACTGGCAACCCGCCCAGCGTGTAGCGGGACGCAATGACAGAGACTACAAAGATTATTTGTTCCCCTGTCATGTAGGCTGCAGCTATTTTATTGACTTTTTAACTTTTTTTTTTTTAATTATTCAACGATGTTTTCCTTATCCAAAAGCCATTAAACCACAATCTGATTTTCTCAGCACTTTGTTTTTCCCTTTAAAAGTATTTAGGTATATATAGACAGTATGACGGCATTCTCAGTCAATCAATCAACGCTGAGATATGATTTCTGGTTCAATACCAGCCAGTTAGTAGAAGAACAATGTGCAACACCAACAGTAAGTATGTTATATATTATGAATAATGTATAAACTCTTTGTAGTAAATTGGTCAAACACTGAATTCAATTTCCTTTAGATTATCATGAAGCTAAAATATATCCCCGTCTTATTACTGTAAAAGCTCCAGATTAAAGTTAAAAGGAGCTAAACCACAACCACAGTACTCACACAGCACCCCCACCCACGCACCCATCCCTCCTTCATCCACCAGGAAACAGCTGTCAGCTGGCTTAAGTCCATCCTTTCTTGCTCAGCACAATGGAGGGAAGGAAGATGTTTCCTTCCTTTCCAAGGGCAACCAGTATTTCTGTCAGTTTGCAGCAGCCAACAAGGTTACCAAACTGAACAAAAGAATTTTGAACCAACATTTCTTTAAAATATCCATTTTAAAGGCTCTTTATTTCCTAAAATGGCTAATGGTTGTAAAATGTTAAAAACTAGGTATCTGGATAAGCATACCAATTTAAGACAAGAATTTTTTCAGGACTGCAGACCAGGGGAAAAAATTGCCTCAGAAACACCAAGGAATCAGGCTCCCTGTCCCTGTTACAGTTGTGGTTTTTAACACTTGTCATTCGTGTGTCAGCCTTGCTAAAACTAAGTCAGGTCACAACTCTGCAGGGTGTGTCAGGATTTCCCTCTGGGAGTGTACTTGGTGTGGTGAACAGTTCTCCAAACTATGGCACAAACCATGTACCATGTTGATGAAATTTAATTTTTTTTTTTTAGAAAAAAGTGATTTGGGTTTTTACATTTCTTTAAAAGCAACATAAAAATGCTACTACAGTACATACCCAAGCTAGAAAGGCAGGTAAAAATTATCTGTCAAGAAAGAAGCTTAGCTTTTAATTTTCACTTTTGTCGTAAATCCAGTAAAATAATAAAAAAAAAAACAAAAAAAAAACCTGAAATACAGTAACTACTTCTCCATCTATGAAGATGGCCAAAAGCACTGCATCAACATGTCACAGATGTGGCGAGTTGATGTCTCGGGAAATTATAAAAGGATTTCTTTAGTCACATGGGAAGAAAAATGCAACACAAACTCGCGGAACAGAATAAGGAAGAACACACCCCAGCTTGCAAAGCAGTGTTGATATGCAGGGGAGATCTTGAGATTTCTCCACTGCCTTTATGCTTCCGATTCTTTCTGTATGAAAAATTCAACAACGAGCTCCTCTTTTAACATCAGAAAAAAATGAAGGACCTATGTTTAATTAATCAAATATATTTTTATAATTGTTTGAACATTTTCTAAAACGATCAAGGTTTTCATATATCCTATGACCCTAGAGGCCTATGAAATTTCTCAACTTAATATTGACTATAGCAACAAGTTTGGTACAACAATGGCTTTCCTTAATGCAGTTTAAAAAAATAATTTAAAAAAACTACAGTCTTAAACTGTCACTTCACCCAGCTCACCAACAAATCTTGTTTAGAAGTAATACATATAAATGTCAGTATAAAGCTGTACTTCCTCTTGACACAAAGTATTAGTGGGCTAATTAGTCTGTGCGCTACTGATGTGCATAGTTGTTTCCTCAGTTTTTAAGCAGCAGTAGACTATGCTAATTCTACTGGCAAAATGTTTGAGTGTGCATTCTTCACGTACTGTCTACTGTATCACTAAAATGAAATTAGCTGCACACCTGATTACATTTTCTCAAAACAATGACAGACTTCACAAATGAATCTAAAAAAGCAAACATTAACAGTCTGTACAGCTAGTGACATGATTATTTGACAATAACTAACCACTGTTTGAGAGCCTTTTTAACAACATTTGTCTCTCTTGGTTTAACAGTATTTCAACATTTTTATGTGGATAAGGCTTCAATCCACACACAACCTGACATTAGTTATACCCACTTTTTCCTGCAGCAGTTAAAAGGCCAACTGTACCATATTTGCAGATTGGATGTAGTACAAAGATATTGAAACATCCACCATCTTCTCCCTAATATTACATCACTTAGTGGTGATGTTCAGCGGAGTGCCAACTTTCTGCCAGTGTAATATTATTTAGCTGATCCCATGTTTCCTTACCCCCATTCTGGGTGACAGTTCAAGCTCACTACATATTTATAAATGGCCTGCTGGCTCTGGTGTTTTACTACTGTTGTGTTAAAGAAATAATTACTAAGTGTGTATTAAGATCACAAAACTAAGAGTAATACTGAACAGTGATTAACAAACAATTGTTAGAACTGAAACTGCAATACTATACCTTTTTCTGAAAGCTATCATACCATTATATTCTCATACCAGCCCGCAACTACCCTGGACTCTGAAAACGTAAAATCCAAACAGCAGGTTCACACCAAGAACCATCCTGTAGTGGGGCAACACCACATGTGATTGTACTACCAGGACACCCCAGCAAATATTTCAGCAGAGTACTACAATTTTTAGCTGACATATCCTGTTTCGACCTTTGTCTTCATCTAGATATTTGTTCCCCCTTTAGAGGCTGAAAAGGAATGTCAACCATGTTACAGTATGTCACTGCTGAACCTCCCTGTCTCACATTGATAACACTGAGTGAATAACTGAGTACTTACTGCTGTGATTAACCCACTTCCAACTGAAATTAGAAAAAAATTATGAAAAAAATTTAGAAAAAAATTCAATGGGGTATACATTTTTTAAAACAAATCTCTAAAGACTTCGGGTAATGATATGATACTGCCCAATGCACAAATTAAAAATTAGATTTATTTTTTAATAATGGAAAACAACATAACTAATATCTGATATGAAAAGTTTGGGCTTTGAAGAAAACATAAAAGGGTCATGTAAAAAATTAAAAATTGAGCCACTCTGCCAGACAAATTGTCTCATGAATCAGAGTCTATTGTTAATGTTGCTCTAAGAACTATCTGGAGCATATGTAGCAAGGGACAAAACTATCCTCATGGAACAACACAAATGCAACACTGCTGTACATACATACAGTACATATGTATGTTACATGCATACCTATATTACATACCACCACCTCCACCAATCCCAAAAATATTGCCTTAATTCTTTGTACAAGCTGTGAGCAACAACTTTAGTTTCTTTATTTTACTTAACTAAACACTGGGGCCAAAAAGTAAGATAATTATTTAAAATAGTAATCTAGGGTCATGATGATGAGATGTTGGGATGTCATGATTAGGAATGGAGTATAAGAGAAGAGAAGAAAAAAAGTTTTCTTAACTGTCAATACTTCAAATTTCTTGTTCAATGTCTGATTAAAAATGGTGCATTTTCTTTTTATTCACCGTTTTGTTTTTTTTTCTGTGCCTGTATGAACTCATCCTTGTAGCTATTCCCTTCTCATGCAGCTGCTGGTCCAAGTTATAATTACAACTTTCTAAGCTTTCATTTATTACACTAACACAACTTGTAACATTCTGACACTAGAAAACAAATGCTCTTCATTATTCTCACACAAGGCCAAATACTTCTTAAAGCAAATATGATATGGGTGAAAGCGTCCAAGTCTAAACAAAGAAGAAACATGTTGCCTCTTTCATTTTTGCCCATCTATAATAATATACAGCCAAGTGAAGATGAAACTACTCCCTGGTCATCACCAAGTCTTTATTTGATTTATATAAATACAAATTCAAGCTGTACAACACCACTATTTATTACACTACAATGTTATTTAATAACAACTATGTCTAAATCCTGAAGCACTGAGGGACAAACTATGTACACCCTATGGTTCAGCATCTTGCAGAACCACCTTTAGCAGCAAAAACAGTCTCTTACATCATGAATTAGGAATTCTAACCTTGTCTTTTTTACAACATTATTTCATTGACGTTTACAGGTGTTTGTTAAAACACAGCTCCTGTAAGAATTCACCACAGTATTTTCAGTGAAGTTCAGGACTGGACATTGCTATTACAACTTGATTCTTTTCGTTTTCAGCCCATTCTGTTGTTGATTTGCTGGTGAACTGGGGATTTGATTTGAGATGTTTGTGCCTCTAAATTGTGCATGGTTTTTGTTTTAAAAATTTTTTTTTTTTTAAATGAATCTCCACTTTGGTCATGTGCATCTTAAAGATATTATTCCAGAGGTCTGGTACTTGGTTTAGATGTAAATTTGCCAACTCAACCATAGTGTCCATCTTCATAAAGATTTTCTCCTAGCAACCCTTCCAAACAATCCATATTTGTTCAATCTTCTGACTGTGCTTATTTGAACTTTAACCTATAACATACTAACCAGGGCCTGTCCAGTCTGGTATGTAGCTCCTGTTTTTTTGTTTTTTGTTTTTTTCTTCTGCAATTTATTTATTACTCTGTTTGACCCATGGTTTGGGGTTAACTTGTTTTGACATTGGCTTCTGGGAAAATTTGCAACCGTTTTGAATGTTTTCTCTCTGTGAATATGCTCCCTTACCTTAACACATATCAGAATCCTCCTGACCAGCAAACTTTCAAAAGTTTTACTTTCATAAATATGTTCACACTGATGATCAAATAATCAAATTTCATTGTCAACACCTGGCTGAAATTGACCCTCTTAAATTGGAAGCAGCAGTTATATTCAGCCATTCCTCCCACTTCTCTTGAATTTTGGTTTAGTTTTTTCTTTACTAAACAATGAGACAATGTGATGTCATTTTTTGCATTTTTTTAAGACTGTTTCTACCAACTCTGAAGACAGAGTGAGGAAATGTGTTCTGACTTTTGCATTATGCCCCAATTTGTAAAGTTAAAAATTTAAAGTGGGTGTATCTTGTAGTCGAGATAACTGTATATTTTATGCCTCTGTACATCCATAAAAAATAGCTTATTTTTCATTATCAGTACGATGTGCAATGTCAGACACACTGCTTCAACTTTTTTTTTCTCTTCCTGTGCAAGAGGAAACCCTGTTATGACAAACAATTTTTGAAGTGATTACTAATGAGTGATGTACAGACTTCACACATTTGCACTAAATCAAGCAAGGTACATTTGACAAACACAGTAATGGAAAATGCAGCTCCAAACAACTATATATTACTAGAACTATTACAGCTACATGATGCTGACCAAAAAACAGGTACATTGTCAGCCTTAGCAATCATTTGTGACCATGAAGCTCAGCCAAGCCAAAAATAAAGTCAGTGTTTTCTTAAATCCCAAAGAACATTCAGTTTTTGACACAGTCTATACAATATCACATTATTCTTAAAGGAAATTTAACAAGAATAGTAACTAGAAAACAAAATTATTAGTATGATGAGACCTATGCCTTTGTGCATGAGCTGTACCACACCAGAAAGAAATAATATTGTAATGGGTGTTACAGCTCAAGGCTTGAAAGCGTCACGAGAACTGACAAACATACATCCATCCATCCATCATCCATCCATACATTGATTAGGCAGGGTGTCCAGGGCGAATAGTGTGGAAGAAGCTTCTACTTTACAAAGAGTAAAGAAAAAGAAAAGGGGAAAAAAAAGACTCATAGCTGCACACCAGAAGTTTGCCAAAGAGTGCCATGGCAATCCACAAAGCTATGGTGAAAATATCTTGCGGAGTTATGGAAGATTTTTTTTTCTTTTTTTTTAAAGCAAATACTTGACATTTAACAGTGCGGGAGCACCATGATTTAGGATTATTTCACTGCCTGGGTCTGTAGCAGTTATCATTGAAAGGAAAACTGATCGCAAAGTAAACCAAAGTCCTACAAGACAATGTCACGGTGGTTCTTCACCAGCTAAAGTTAAGTAGCTGGGTGATGCTCCAGGTCAATGATTCTGAAACCACCAAAGAATGGCTTCAGAGGAGCAAAATCATCCTTTTGGAGTGGCCCAGTCAGAGTTTAGACATTAAATCCACAGAGACGCTGTAGAATGATGTCAAGAGAGATGTTCAAACCAAACATTGTACAAATGTGCAAAGAGGAATGGTCAAAAATTCATCCTGAAAGTTGTGCAGGTCTGATTCCAAAGTATGACATTAATAGACTCAAGACATTGCAAATGTGTGTTATCAACATGAGCACACTGGGCCTTATGTATGAATTCTTTATAAATCTGTGAGCAAATATGCATATAGAGAAAAGTTAAAAACTCTGAAAGTGAGCTTATACTACTTGTTCATTGTTATATCAATATCTAACACATTTTACAAATTGCTTTGAATTTACATCTATAGCGCATTATTTTTTCCACTGACTGAAAGGTTGTTGCCCCACAAACTTTGTACTCTTTTTAACTTTCAAATGTTCTCAAAGATTTTATTTATTTATTTTTTTATAATCAGTAGTTTTTTGAAAAGGAAACGTGTTTTAATTTTGACAAATTACTTTCAGTATTTAACCAATCTACTGGCGTTAAATTCAACACAATCAAACATGATCTCAAGTTAGAAAATGTCCAGCAATTAAGATAAATGTCTTGCATTTCTCATTTGTTCTCTTATTTAAAATAGATTCTAAAAGGGATCTGCATAATTTGAAAATAACAATCCAAATAAGGCATCATGTAGTCTGAAAATAACAAGCAATACTTATGGGCAGTTACACCAGCTCTGAGTGTGGTTGTCGAGTAGATTTCATTTGTAAACAAAATTCTGAACTACCTACATCATCATGAATGCCAATATGCCATAAATTTTGTTTTATGAAGAGTTTACCCACAAATTGGTTCTGTTCACATTTCATAAATGAGGCCCGTTATGTTTGTCTGTGGTTGTGAGTAAATTGAACATCACTTTTTTTTTTTTTTTTTTTTTTTTTGCAAATCGATGCAGAAATCA
>JAOWBL010027752.1:0-30914 GCA_028564865.1 Zenarchopterus dispar
TGTGTGTGTTGAAAAACAGTCTTTCTCCTTCCCTTTTAACCTGTGTGTCATTTTTCAACATATTTCATAACATTGAGTTATAATCCTAATCTTAATTTCAGACTTTACATTTTCATTTCAAATACACTGCAACATGTAAAATTTTCTGATGGAAATAAATGAAGGGGCTCTCACTGTCTCCCCATGTCAAGTCAAGAAGATCAGCAAATAATTTTCCATCAACATTACACAAGACAGATAAACCTCTTAAAAATTGCTTTGCTTCTCACTGTGAAAATTGTTAATTTGTGTGGATGCCTCCTCACGGGCATTAACTAGCTGCTTAATTTTCAATAACTTTACACTTTAACAACTGTACACACTTGTATTTTGTGTTTTGTAGTGCCGCTTTTATATTGAACTTCGCTTGGCTGCCCTTCAAATGGTTGATACACAGCGGTAGCTGTCATCTTTTCAGTCTTCAAAGGGAGTTAGGTTATGGGTGTTTGGTGCTTGTGACAGTTCATGTAGCTGAAGCAGAGTGTCATGTTAGCAAGTCATAATTAATCATGATGAAAACTCATCTTTTTGTGTTTTGTTCTGCAGCTCTTTCATTTTCTTTTTTTTCTCTCCTCATATCATATCATGAGAGTCAGACACAATCTCTGTTTCCCTTGTTATGCTTTATGCCTTATTTCTCTCTTCATTCGACAGATTTGATGTGGTTGTCTCATGCCATTACTACTACATTAGAGCAATGTTGCAGAACTGTTTGGAGGGGAAGAATTAAACATGCTTGCATGACTCTCCACAATCACACACATGCACACTACAGAGAAAACAGATCAATTTAGTGAAGTGATAGTCTTAATCATCCCCACTAAAAGGCAGAGGATGTGCTTTAAAAACCCTGATTGCCCCACACAAAAAATGAAAAGAAAACAAAAAACAAAACAATTAACGCTGTTCTATTAAAGGAAGCATGACAATGTACAACAACTCTATCTGTCTTAATCACATGCGTGTTCACTAAAAATACTTGGATGTGCAATGAATCTGCTTGCTGTGGTGGTTATCCTTTGTGTCATTTATAAAAGCCATTGTTATGAAAATGAAAGGCATACCAGTAAGAAGAAAGATGAAGGATGATGAGGTCATGGTGATCATAAATGTATCAGGCAAGGGCAAAGCAATTATTTTGCTGATGTGACGAAATGTTACAGTATTTTTACGGAGCATAACTACAATATTGTTATCAAAAAGAGATGGCAGAAAATGGGAGAAAAGAAGAGAAGTAGTAAATTTTAATATTTACATTTACTTACTTAAAATCTTTAGACTCAATGCATACTAAGCAGAAATGCCCTGCATGTTCTACGTTCAAAGTTGTCCATAAGGTTTTGTATTCCTGTATGCAGAGAAGAGTAATTACTGTCAGTTGTACTTTGGACCTTCCACCTTAATGATTTTTGCATAACTTGATGACAAAGGATCCCTGCAATATGCACTCTATTGGGGACAAATATTGGATCATTTAAAATACCTCTTCCATCCACTGAACAACTGCAAGATTAAAACTCTTGATGGGGTGATAAGGTTCCTTTTATTATGATGTAATAATCTACCAGGAAACCAGTCAGCTTCTGGTATATTTGTGTTTTTTCCCCATGGCAACACCATACCTCATCAATAGTCTGCCAGAGCAAAAACAGCATGGCTCATCATACTACAGAACTGCTCAGGAAAAGCTTGAGGAAAATGGTACTAAGCCAGTGTGATCAGGCTACAGCAAGATCAGGCGGGATCTGTCTGACACCATGATTTCTCAAGGCCTTCCCTAGTGATTCAATGTAGTGAGACCATAAAGTGCCAGCCCTCACAGAAGACCTCCAGAAGTCCCTTGTCCCTGCTATAAGATGTGAGCTACTTTGGAGGCGTCAGAGGACCTACTCAGTATAATGTTTGGATATTTTGACTGTGTTTTGAGGCACGGGCCATTTTATAATTAGCACAGTTGTTATATTGATTCATTCACAGAAGACAGAACAGGAAAGGACCTCAACCAATAAGGTGCTCCTTTGTCATCATTCTCTATTTAGTTTTGGCAATAATGGCTGCTACCATTTTATTTTATTTTTTCGCTGTCTTCTACTAATCTCATTTCTCTACTGCAATAATAAAGTAACTAAGTAAAGTAAAATTTTGGCTTTGGGGGAATTCATCTCTTTCCAATAGTTTGCTTCTTAATTTAAGTTAGTATTCATTGCTGGCCTTTTCAATTGTTTGTCTGTGAGACTATATGTGTGCTTTAAACTGACAGGACTCCAGATTGTGGGTGTTGTAAAGTTTAATGGTACTTTCTCTCAAAATGGTGAACTTTTTACTGGTGAACTTTTGATGAACTTTTAATGATGAACTTTTTACAAAACAAAATCCATAAGTGCCAATTCAAAATATAATCAGTTTCTCTTATCATTACCATGAGGTAGCATGATGGCAGTGGATGCCTGGACAAGCTTTGTAACTGAACAATGGGAGATCTAATGCAAGCCTGTCGTCATTACAGAGGCAGGTGGGAACAATAGCATAATGGCTGTCATCTTTCCATGTTGATTACGTCTTCCGAGATTAAGTCTTCCCTGTCATAACCATTGTGTTGCAGGCAAGGGATCCAAAGAAGTCCAACTAGTGCTTCTGTGGCTGCACATATGTGGCTGATCAGCATTACCTGTTAGTTTCAATCATCCTAAGTTTGAAATAATGCTATTTGATGGGGTTTTCTTCTTCTTTTTTTTGTCATAAGGTACTTTTTTTTTGGTTATTATTTTTATTAACTTAAAAAAGAAAAAACACACGCACAAACCTCTTTGACTGACATGGGTTAGCTGTTTTTGTGTTTATGCTTTTGTAAACTGCCTGTTTTTTTGCTTGTGATTCCTTCTTTAATACAGCATTGCCTTCACCTCTGGCTTCAATTATCTGCATCAATGCACTCATTCTTTAAACTGCTGCTGTTGTGTCCCCGAGGCCTGGACAACAGGTTGTAACAATGTCCAGTCAAGCACTCTACTATGGCTCTCACATTACCCTGCCTTTAAAATTGGTTATTTATCAGAAAACCAGACCCTTGCATTTTAAGTTTCTGATTATAATAAAATGTGAAATCAGCATATGATATCAATTTAAAAAGAACATTTCCTCCCAATACAAAACAGTTACATGGTTATTGTTAAAGCAGCACAAAGGAACTTTTGTAGTTTGTTATGATCAATATGCAGTTGTTACAAGGGACAATTGGGATGGGAGTCCACAGTCAAGAATATAGGCAGTGTTTTTAGAAATAATAAAATGTTACCTCAAATTAAATTAAAAACCCATATTTAAACACAGTTTCTTCTTACGCGGCACAAAAGAAATATTGATTTAATGTACTGACATATACTATGTCATCCTTCTTCTACACCAATCTTCTGTGGCCCATGTGCCAGAAGTGAGCTGAAATAAGCAGTTGTCATTTCACAGCAGCACTACAGTGAGACATGTGGAAGGTGTGACAAAAATCATTAACAAACTGACTAGTTACAAAAAATAATTAACAGTTTGCTCAACAACCTGTTAGCTTCAGATCTAATACACAGGAATGTTTGTTTGCATTCAAGGCCTGGAGTCCATTCAGAAAAAAAGAAGAAAGTACAGACAGTTACCTTTTTACCACCTTTTAAGACCTTAAAGGTATTTGAGCATTGGTAATACCATGTAATGAAGAAATTCAGTAGTTGTGATCTTTTTTTTTTTTCTTGCAAAAACAAAATGGTGTGCAACCCTTTTTTTTCTTCTGTTTCAAATTCTCCACACATTTGCTATTACACAGTCCAGGGCCCCTACCTGCTTCTCTATCTACTTGTCCTACCTTTGTATGGGTGCAGAATGTGGTTTTACATTATCACTGGCATCCTTAAAAGCACAGATATGTCAAAGGTGGCATATGGCACTCCAAAATCTCAGTGTACTCTTCTATATTAATGGCGAAATCACAAAAATGCAGATTATATTTGAAAAGGAGACTGATATGATAGGTAAACTATGAGTCCTCCTCTTGAATTTAATTTGGTTTGCCATAATTGACTGACATAGCCTTTTTTACTCCTCTTTCAAACCATTTGTCTTCTCTGTTCAAAATGTGTACATTTTTGTCTTCATCCTTGAGATGGTTGTTGACCACTGAACCTTGACCTGATGAGCTGGCCCCTCCATGTTGTACCATGTGTTTGTGGAGCTGGTGACATAGAGATCCGGGCATTGCTGACTGCAGCAAACTAGATATACATCACTTCGTTTCTGTTTGGATGTTTTGTCCTTCAGGTGAACCAGTGGTGTTAGGTTTGAAGTGGGGAGCTATGGCATGTTTTGAGAAGCTCCTCCTGAGTTTTTCAGACACTCATGCTCTATGCAAAATGAGAACAATTTTGCTCTTCTTTTTCTTTCCCTTCCTTGCCAAAGGCCCAGTTTGGATATCCACTGGCTTTTGGGTGCTATCTTAACGTGCTTGTGCTCCTTTTTTTCCCCCTCTGTCTTTCTAGGAATATCATCAGCTCAGTGGTGAAAAAGTTCTGATGATGGACAGTTTATGTTCCAGAGGGTGGCGTGATTCAAAAAGTAGGTATTAGTTTGAGTGTAAGTTTCAGACAAACTTCCATCAAGACTTCCAACTTCCTCAATATCCACAGCAGAGTTAAAAAATGGCTTGTTGTTTCTCCAAACTCTCTGGAACTTCATGTGCTGTCAACTATGTTGATTTGTTCTGTAATTTCATTGGATTTAAGCCCTCAAAGATCTATAATGCAACTTTGAATCTCCTATGCAGGCAGTTTCACATTCATTTGAATCTTTATTTATGTTACCAAAACCAGGTAATAACTGACAGTGATTTGCATATGACTGACATATTATTAGCTCAAAACTCCACACGAGTCTATTCAAAATGAGGATGTCTTCTGAATAGAAGGTAAAAAGTTATCAATAAGAGAAGAAAAAGGAAGACCAGTTGCCTTGTTTCAAGTCTTTCAGAGTTTTCAGAGCATTTTCATATTGTTCCATGGTCCATGTGCTGGTGGTGAGCTAATTTGAGGTAGTTTATCTAAGGTAGCTTGCATGAGAAAATGTTGTCCAATTCACTGACACATTTTTCATCTTCCATGGTTACAGCACCGACGAATCATTCTATCCTCATCCAGAAAACTTTAGTTCAGCTGATGACCCCAGGGTTATAAACTGATAGCTTTGCGAACTGAGGCCGCTATGCCTTTATGACCTTTAAGTAACATAATATAAACAACACAAGGTAGAGAAACTCACTATCACGTCTCTACAGACTAGTGTATAATAAATGTGGCCATGAATAGTAGCTTTGTGCTGAAAAAGGTCATAAAAAGTAGCTTTGAAATTGCATGAGTCTCTCTCACAGAAGGTATTCTCTGCACCGCAGTACCCATTTTCATTTTATGGAGTTTGAGTTTTTTCCCCTTTACTTTCAATTGAATACATATACAAGCAGATAGAGAGATTCTCATTTTGTAACTCTGTAGGATGCAACTAGTAAAGGTGATAACTAATACCCTAAAAAACACATAAAGACTGAGTTAGTTTATGATTCCAATATACCCTCTGATAATGATTACTGATCAAATATCAAATATATCAAAGGGAAGTCATTTTCAAACTGAATATTTGCAATAAAAGAGTAAAGCTGTATAGAAATTTTTTTTTTCTTTTTTTGTACTTGGTGTTATCATTCCAATATCCAATTCAAGAATTAAATCAGAACTAGGACTCAACACGAGTTACTGTGTGGAGTTTGCATGTTCTCCCTGTACTTGGGTGGGTTTTCTCTGGGCACTGGCTCCCTCCCACAGTCCAAAAGCATGTATGTTAGTATGAGTGATGATTCTAGATTGCCCTTAGGAGTGAGTGTGAGCATGCGTGGTTGGTCATCTATGTGGCCCTCCAATATACTGGCAACCTGTCCAGGGTTTAGGTGGGGTGGAATAGACTGCAACAGACCCCGTGACCCCGCATTGGATTAAGTGGGTATAGAAAATGGATGGAATGGAATTAAGTCAGTACTGACCCTTGAAACTGACAATGGATCAGTTGCACCTCTAGTTCTGGTTGAATCTGTACTCATTTCAGATTTTGTTTCAGTATCGACATCTGAAATAAGGTGTTACATAAGCAAGGATGCAGAATGATATAACATGAGGACATCCAGAGCCTAAATGAGTACTGTTGGAACTCCAGCTGAGTTCCACCAGAACTACCATGGCTTACCATTGCTAGCCTATCCATGGTCGAGATAGGTGGCATTTTAAACAGTCAATGAGTGATTCAGGCAGAAAAGCTGTCAGCAGAAGCAGTTGTACATCAGCTGTGACCCAGCCCCATACATCATGCTCTTGAATGGTGTGGGGATGAAGGTGACTTACCTGGAATAGGCAGCCAGTGCGGAGACCAGTTTGGCTCAGGGCTACCTGCACCCTCAGGAGCAGCATCAGCAGTTGCCTGTGGCAGACGGTTGATCCAACTTCAACCTCAGAACTCCGCCAGACACCATGAACCATTGGGTGGACTTCCCCTCAAATCTTTTGAAGCCAACCCTGGTTTGTTCGTACAACAGACAGACAGTTGCCATTTTCTTTGCTGATTCTAATTTCTGGGCAGCGTGGTGACTTAGTAGTTAGCACTGTTGCCTCACAACAACAAGGTTCCTGGTTTGACTCCTGGCAAGATACTCAGTGTGTGGAGTTTACATGTGCTTGTGTTGGTTTTTTCCATGTACTCTCACTTCCTCTCACAGTCCAAAAATAAATAAATAAATAAACTGAACTGGGTTAAATCATGATTCTAAATTCCCCATAGGAATTCAGTTTTATTTGTATAGCATCTATTACAATTTTTACAATTCACTGTGTGTGTTTGGTTGTTTGTCTATTTATTTGGCCTTGAAATGAACTGGCAGTCTGTCAGTGGGGATCTGTACCTCTTTCACCAGAAGAGAGCTGGCAAAGTCTCCAGTAAATCCCTGTGACCCTGTATTGGAATAAGTGGGTATAGATAATGCATGGATCCCAATTTTACCTTTTTCAAAAAAGTTTGACCTGGCAATGTCAATTTTGGCTGATGCCAATTTTCATTTTTTAGAATTGTAATTAAATTTCAATAATAAAAGATAGCAAAGGCAGCAGACTGTGCACTTTACTATTTTTAGCCTATTGGCCTTTTTAAGCTTCAGAAGATGTTAGATGAATCTTCTTGTCTCAAATGCTGTAGTTGTTGTCTCTCAATAAGCTATTTTTCACCTTACATGCTTTAAAGATTACTTTCTTTGCGATACTGTACTCCGAGAAAATCCCATGCAATGTGATTCTGACTGATTGTGTCAGCATAATGTGCTAACTGATGGGAGACAAAAATTAAAATTTTCAGTATTTTAAGATTCTAAACTGTCTAAACTATTAACTGTCCCCTACCCCAAGAAACCCAGATGATGCACAGACTGAATGCACAGATTGAATGAAAAATGACATCAGCCACTACTCGTCAAACAAACAAAAAAAAGAAAGACTGGTAAATTCCAATACCTATCAATCAACTGGTGCATCCCTATTAATGGCACATCTTTAAAATACAAGTGATCATGCTCTCTAAGCTTATAATTCATAGCTCAGATTCAAATTCACTAAAAATGCTAAGAGCCAAGTCACTAAAGCAATTCTGTTAACACAGTAGATGTCACAGCTGCCACTCAGAAAAAAAAGAAAAAAAAACATGCCCCTAATTATGCATAAATGTGTTTTATCTATTATTTTTACATGATGAGATATATAAAAATTCAGCACATTCAACAACACAATTGTCTTGGCAACCACTTACAATTAAGATTACATGTTACACTTGCAGCTGAGCCTCACAAGCTTATAGTGTTGGAGGAGGACTGACTTTCAACCTTAGCCTTTCAGGCGTATACTATGTGTTGTTCATGAAACAGTTTTATGTAAAATGTCATCAAGAAACAAATACATTTGCTCTGCACAACCATAAACATAATCCAGTTTAGGAGAAACTGGATCAAAACACAGAATTTGAGACAACAAGAAGCAGAAACTTAAAGATACATAAAATCTTTCCTGCACACATTTCCTGGAATTTCCCCACTGCGGGACAAATGAAGATTTTTCTTCTTCTTCTTAAAGTTATATAAATAAATTGGAAAAAAACTGTGGAACTGACTCATATTATTTCAAAACTGATCAAACAGAAAATGCAAATAAATTAGGATTCCTAGTTTCATCAAATTATTCTCTCAGTTCTTAGTTGATTGGCCTTCCATTTATTAATACAGAATGTAGGACAGCTTTTTCTCATAAATATTTTAGAACCATGCTTTCTGGCAGAATATATGAATATGTCCAGCCGAATTAAATGGTTGACTTTGTGTCACTAGTCTCAATGTATGTGGAAATGTTGGAAATTAAGTCACTTTTTTTCTGCCGGAGGACCCCAACTCTCCATTCTGTGTCCCCCACTGGACCCCCCACTTTTCAAACCCGAGCTACACCCATGCTTACAACAAAAGACACATTTGTTTGGGGACATATTAAAAAACAAAAACCATGATCTTAATAAAAAATAACAGCAGATTGTACAGCATGCTTGATCATTGCTGTGCTGTTAGAAACTTTTTAAACAATTTGTATGAGCATGGCAAATTACAGTTCTGTGAAAGAGAAAGCAAAGCCTCATTCAGTCCTGAGATTTTACTTTTCAAAATAATAATATAGTTGTAATAAATAGCAAATGCATGAAGAAGAATATTTAAAACTGCGTGTGTGTCTATGTTTACAGTATATGACATTTCTATATAAAATGGCCCAACTGGAAACCAATGTATCGATCACATAGGTCAGAGAATTAGGAAGTTATATTCTGTTTGCACAATACACTGCTAAACCTCATCTCTAAGAAAGAAAAAAACCTAGTTTTAAGAAAATTAGACTTACTTTTTGCCTAGTGGCTAGAGCACTTTCTTAGTTTTATAAATTCTAGTTAATACATTTTTTCTTACCCCGTTGGTAGAGCTATTTTTTGCTTAACCTTGAAACAAGACAATTTGACTAGATTTAGGAATATTTAGATTATTTCTGGAGAAACACAAACTGGCAAATGAATGTTAATAATTCCTCAACAATGTACCTGCACTCTTGGTGGCTGATAACTTTCACTACAAAACAGCAGAATATCACTGAAGGTGTAACAAGCACGTCTCTGTTATTGAGAACTGAGCTCTTTACTATGTGTCAGACCCAACACACTGATTAAGGCTGCTGAATTGTTGTTACATAAGGTGTCGTATGCAAATTTAAACAAAAACAAGACGGCAGGCACCAGGATCTTGCTGATAAGTTGTCGTGCAGATGAAGAAGAGACAAAGACCCTGGAGCAGGCACAGCTGAAAGTTAATGATCTTTCTGTATGCAAAGGCCACGGTTCAAAAGGCTCTGCAACGATAGGAAGTGGCAAAACCCCATTAACTCCATGACAGAGTCTGCCACAAGTAATACGCTTTCATTCTCTGTCCCTTAGTTCTCTCCCATCCTACCTGACTCCTCATAACTCCGTCTTTTACCTGGGGTCTGTCCTATTCTCAGTGTGCATGTTTACTACCCTTACTTTTCATCTATTTTTGTCCTTTTCTGTGTTTCCCTCCTTCTTCTAATTCTCTTCATTCATATCTCTTTCCTGTCCTTTGTTTTTGTCTGTCCTCTTTTGTCTTTCTTGTCTTTTTTTCTACTCCCTCACGGGCTTCACTGGCCCTTTTGTGTTTCTCAATTCCCACTTACATTTTCTTTTCATTTAATTGTATTGCAGTACGCCTTTCACAACATCTTACCCCCTTTCCCTTTCATTTTGCTCTTACCATTCCCCAGTCTTTTTACAGAATAAAAGATTTTGTCTCCATGAAGATTTTACTTGATATCTGTGAAACATCATAATCTGTGAAACAAATTCGTTTTCATCTATTGTTCTATTGGTCACAGATTTTTTTTTTTTTTTAAATCAATAACTTGGTGTTCACCACAGGTGGCATGAAGCATTTTCACAAAGAGTTTGTGATATAAAGACCACTGAAGATCCCCTCTTCACGCTGCCTCCACGCTCCAGCTGTGCATTCACTGTGATCCAACAAAGGTGCAATGTTCCCTCCCAAGTGTGCATTTCAGTGTTCCGGAATCTGAAGATGGTCCCTTTCCTCAGCTTCACAGACTTTGCAGCCCACAGTCAATAAAATTTTGATGTGATTTTTCTCGTGGGACACACACACAGCAGCACAATTTGCCTGACACTACGCTAGGGAGCTTTGGCTAAGAAGGGAGATGGCAGCCTGGCTTCAGCTGGTGGAGGGTCCTCCAGGGTGTCAAGCATGTAAGCAGGGTTTCCTGAGTAGTTAGTACCCCATGCCAAGTGACAAAGTTTGTAAAACAGACAGTCCAGCTGGTCCTTGCTTCTCCAACCTCTGTGGTTAAAAACATAATTTCACTCTGCCATTGTACAATTCACAAAGCATAATGGGGGGTGATTATGGCATTACAGCAGCTGAATAACTTGGCTGTGTGAATGAGGCTACAGTCTTAACATTCAAGTCCTCGACAAAGTCAGTGTTGTGTTCCGGTGGGCGTGGCTCCGGCGAACAATCAAGACGCCGCAGCTGCATCCAATTTGCACCTGTATATATTGCACCTGAGGAGCTCAGGCCAATGCCAGATTGTTGTTCACCGTCCGACCCATCTGTTCCTTGTCCTGTCTGTTCCTCGCCTCACCTGTTCTTGCATACCTGTTTGTGGATCACCTGCCCTCGTCACCATTTCTGTCCTTTGGCTTCCACGATCATCGACTTTTTAATAAAGACTGTTTATTACGAGTCTGCGTTTGGATCCAGTTCTGTCTAGCAATCTAACAGTCAGTGGAGAACTGCGTAGGATTCTGAAGGCTAAGCCAAGATAACAGCTGCTTAGAATGGAGCTACCGGAAGAGCTTATTTTCACCACCAAAAACAATTCAAACTCTACCTTTTTTATAGAATTCATTTTTACTGCTCTGTTGTGGATTTTCACACTGTCACTTTTGCACCGGTTATTTACTTTGTCGTCTAATTTTTAAGCCTTGCAGCAGATGAGCTGATGATGTCACATGCAACATTTGGAAGACAGCTGAAAACTCTAGTAGACAGGAGGAGGGGAATCTCAGTGTGAGGGAATGTCTCTGCACTTAGTATATCAAATCCCACTTCTAACATGTTGAGGAGTACATATCACATGTTGAAACTAAGGCATTTTGCCCTTTCATGGAAAACATTAGGTTATTTTCAGCTTGAGGGCACCCTATGGTCTGTGTCTGAGTCCAAATCAAGAAAAATCGCTTCCAAGACTATTGAGATCGCTCTGGCACCAAAATCTCTGAGACTTTTAGATTTGTCTTTGAAAACTAGGACATCTGATCTCCATTGCTGGCTGGACAAATTCACTTTGTCCTGGCACATACCTCTGACACTCCACAGCTTCCTGATATTTTGAATTGGTGTGGGAGTTCCCCCTTGGCTAACATCATTTCTTAAATAAACTTAATCAGACTGCTGAATTAATTGATCTTTCTCCTCATATTACATTTATGTACAGTATTCCAGCATTCTTAACATCACACATGCATCTTTTTTTTTGGTTCTGAAGATGAAAGTTAGCTAAGAGCAGGCAGCTTGTGCTAAACTAGTGTCAGCTAAATGCAGTGGTCATTTCTGATTTGGCCACTTAAATGACACCTGAAACAGAAGGTCCTCCTGCTAATGTTTGCTTGTAGCTCCGGAACTCCTCTGGCATGGATCGGCTGAGGGAGCTGGGTGCCACAACAGACCATTTCAGGATCCTTCCAAGCGGGAGTCTGTTTGCACCTGCACTATATCAGGCGACAATCCCTGGTATAGCGCCATGTTATACTGTGAACGGCAGGTTGAGTGACTGGGGTCCCAGAGGAGCTCTGCTCATCCTCATTTCAGCCTTGCCAGTGCTCATGGTGGGTATCCTTTTGATATTGACACTTGAGTACAGGATGTTTGAACAGATTTGATAAGGATGAAAGTAAAATAATATTTGTCATAGGTTAGCATAAGCTAAGTCAGCTGAGCTAAATTGGATAACTGACTAATATAGAGTAAGTGTGTTCCTGGTCGGCTTCCCAGGTCTGCTCGTTCCAAATATGAAGAAAAAGCTTCAAAATCAGTCCTCAGAAAACCTATAGGTGATGAGTGGGCAGGGCATAGTGCAGGTGCAAAAAAGGAGCCGTTATATCCCAGTGGTACTCCGAGCAAAGTACATCACAGTCATTTTATTACAACCTAAGTAAATTCTTTCAATTTGTGGAAAAGAATGGGCATTCACAAGATAATTTGCTTTATTCGTAATAATCTGGAGTTCAGCCTTTCGCCACAATTCTCCCATCATTACATTTGCTGTGTGATTACACAATTACTGTAATAAGAAAGAAAGAGATCCAAGTACCTTACATATTTTGATTTCAGTCATATGTTCATTAATGTGTTTAATGCAAAATTATTTCTAAACAGGCAAAGCCACACTGCTGATTTCCCCAACAACCAATCAGAAAAACTCATATATGAAGCCTCCTGATGTACAACAATCACACCTAAGGCAGACTGGTTTACACCAATATACATACACCAGTTTTTTTTAAAAATTACATTTGACAAACATTTTGCAGTTCATCCAAGCTTATGATATCATGATCAAGTGCAAATACTGGTCCATGCAGTCTAAAGATATTGGGATGTTTTGCCATTTTACAGACCAACATTAAAAGAAAGAATTCAAATACACATACGTAAACCACATCAGAGTGAGTTTGAAACTGCTTATGATCTTGTGAGTTTCATTTGATTAATCTTAGTCCATATTTGCTGGTTGTAAGAATTCATGGTGCCAGTAATGCTGCTCACTGAGTTTAAACAAGCTTCTCAAAGCCTGTTGGATGTGCTTTTATTCTCATATTGCCCTTAAAGGTATCCATAGTAATAGCATCTGTGCGTTTGTATGATCTCCCGACTATCTGTCAGACCTTTTGACCACTTTAGCGTCAGTTCTTAGACTTCTTCAAACTTGAGGTCAGAGTTACAGTTCTTTGAAGTGAAAAGTCTGTGCCTTCTTCAGTGTCCAGGCCAGAAGATAGATTTAAACTCTGTTGGCAGTCTCTTGTAGGATAATTTGTAGTTACTGGTATATATATCACAGAAAGGACTCAGAGCCCAGTCTTAAAAGGTAGGGCCAAAGACGCAGTATGATATGTCAAGGCACCCAGCAAGATGCATATTAATAGCCTGGACTTGCTGCCATTTAGTCCCTGTCACACCCAGCAAGCTTCAAAATGCCACTAATGGTGTGAATATACAGTGCATGACACAGCCTGAGTGGAATGAAGAGATTAGATACTCACATTCCACCTATACCCTCAGTATATGTACAGGAGTATGTATACCACAGATCTTTAGACTGACAAATTTCCAACCCAAAGTAGTGAGAACTCAACTCCAATTTTTATTTTTTTGTTTTATTTTTGCTTTTTTTAAAAAAAGAGTTCAGGGTTTGAACTGAAAAACATATTGATGGCTGTCTGCCAGATTGGTTTTGAAAATAAACTCAGTAGCAGACCTCTTATATTTTTTGTCAATAAGACAATTAAGTATTGTAAAATTACATCAGACCTTCTCTGACCATCAGACTGTCTCATTTAAGAATCTAATTGGGGTGGTGATCGTTCAGTCAAGGGAACATAATTCATAGACAGCACACTTTATATGTCTACTGTATATTGTTTTCTATGTGAAGGAAACGTCATGAAGCTGCTGGTTACAATTGCTGCTAGTGAAAGAAGGCTGATCCCACAAACCTGAATATTTTTCAGCGTTTCATAATCTGAATGTTGGTGGAAAAATGAGTAAAACATCACTGACAACCACACCTGAACCATACAGAACATATCCTTGAATTCGTTTAGGAAGAAAAGTGGTGAGCTGTTGCCATCTACTGACCAAATATGGCATTGCTGAAATCAAAGGGTTTATAGCTGACTTGGATCCATGAGTACATCTTACTCAATATACCAGTAATCATATTTATCCATATTCAAATGTGTAATGCATTTTGCAGGGACACATATAGACAAAGAACCACACACATCACCAATTAACCTGATATAAATATTTTTGAATTTGGGAAGAAAACCAGAGCACTCGGAGAAAACCCACGCTAGCACGGGAAGGACATACGAGTTCACATGACCTCTTATTTTCAAACTATAAGAATGATCCTCCCTTTTTAACTGTATCCAGTCTGCAGTTGACTTTAGAATCTGGCTCCATAAATTTCTGCACCCAACAAAAATAGAAGATGTGATGTTGAGTTATAATGCAAAGCTATACCATGTTGTTTTGTTTTGTTTTTTTTCAAACTGCAAGTGGGAATAGAAAACCTGCAGCATTTGAAACAATTAAGACATCACTAATCAGAATCTCAAACCACAAAGCTCAATTATAGCAACACCTAAAAAGAGATGGGTCTGAAGTTGTGACAGCAAACATCCAAGAGTCTTTGTTGACTCACAGCGGGAGATTCTTCCGCAGTCTTAGACCTGAAACATCAAATGCTGAATCAGTGTGTCACATGAGAGTGAAGTTACAGTATTGGGCTGTGCTCAGCGAGAGCTTGATACTGTTCATCAGTGACCTGATCTACAGGTCACAAGTTCAGTTTAGTCTGAGGCCTGGCCTCACAGACAAAGAGCACAATGTTTAAATGAATTACACAGCTGATGCAAAGCCTGAGAAGTGACATGAGAACTTGGCAGATACCCAAGTGATACAAGGTCTTGGTGAGCAGCCGCCTTGCTGAATTCTGGTCCAGCTGTAAGGAAGTCATGGTAGCATGGCATAGCAGTATTTGAAGAATGAGACAAAAAGCAGGTAAATCATTTTTAAATGATCTGTGCATGAGAAAATCTACAGGAATGTGCCTTAGAAGGAAGTAGCTGGATTATTTAACTGCCATTACATGTTTATCAAGTTTCATTAGTCAGTCATACATTTTGTAAATCATACATTTTTTTAAATTATGTAAAAAAGGTTTTACATAATTATATTAATAATGGATATGCTTAAAATAAAAATAAGTGTCAATAATGCATTTGCAACTAACAAGCCAAGGATAGTGAAGACACTCGAGGCTTGGTTCAGGGGAGAAAAAATATATCCAGTGGCTAATCTCATAATGTCAACAGTAAGCAGGCCAGTGCCAACCTTGTCAGCCTGTATCCTCTGTAGTCCGTACACCAGTGATGAACTGCCCGTACCAGCAGCGCTGAACGCTACTGCTAGAGCATGCGAGGCATGACTGATAAAAATCGTGGACCAGTCAAGTAGTTAAAACACACACCTGCACACACACACACATACACACTTCAACAGCCAAAATAATCGCTACTTGCAGTTTTAATATACAGACGTTTTTGTATTTTAAGCAAGAAAAAGTTAAGACAAAATAAAATGTCATTCTTACAGTCAATCAACTGAGTTGCTTATGTCTGAATGACTACAGTATACCAACAGTTAAAGTCTACAGATCTCCAAGCAAGTAAACTGTATGATCAAAAATCTATGGCGACATATAGCTGCCATTTACAATAATAATGTAAACTGTAACATCATTTTTTTAAAACCTGGAAATAAGGTGCCTAAAGTATATATAAAAAGATAAATAAATTTTGAGAACAAACAAGATGCATGCACTGGGTCAACAAACTATCATCCCAAAATATGTTGGATAACTTTATTCCACAAACAGTTTAAAGAATGATGTGAAAACCTATTTGTTTTGCAAAACCTTTTTCTTTTAATCACTGTTCACCATTCTATTAGAACTTGATTTAGTTCTGGGACCTAAGTAGTTCCTGTTAATTATAGGCTTAATTAGGTAATACATTATTTAAAAAAAAGGTATTATATCTGTAAGTGTAGTATATGTCTGCTTCTGTATTTCATATTTTAAGGATTTAGAGATGAATATGCCCTTGAATGAATAAAGTTTGAGTATCTACCTTTTGCTAGTAATACACAAATTGTGTATTTTCTACTTGTACACTATGAAAACCAAAATGAATATTTTAGTTTTCAACTTTTTACAAAACCAGTGTCACTATCAGTGTTATGTGTAAGGTCTTAACCTTATCTGTTTAGACCTATCCTTTTTTATTTTTTTTTATTTTTTTTAATCTGAAAAACATCAGGGCATGTATTTCACGTTTTATTGCCATCCTCTCAGACAAAATTTTAAAAACATTGTTTTACTTTGCTTTCAGCTATGAATGCAAAACTGCATGACCTTAAAAGACCAAAAAACTGTTCATTTCCTTTCAAAAGCACTTTACAGAATCTGTTCAAGACGTGGGTATATAACCTTGCATTACTGAGGAGTTTCTGAGAGTTGGTCAGTCAGGGACGGTCACCAGCTGCACCTGTGATGCCGAAGTGAAACGCAACCTAAGCCCGTGTAATGCGGAAAAGCAATGTGAACAACCTCTGCGTGTCACTTCCTAGTGTGGTTCATTCCCTCCGCGCCGCGCAGACAGTCCTGGACCAGGCTCTCTGGAATTTGGCTGTACACCACCAAAAGGGCGCACGGTTACCTCAAAGGTTTGGAAGCGGGTTGTCTGGGGAAAGTAAAGCTATAATATGCAACGGAATTTTCCCTAAACACTTGACCTAAAAAGAAAGGGGGAAACAAGTAGGCATTGATTCAGTTTTTCTCCGAGGGAAGGCATCTTTTTGTGTTGTGGGCGCATAGGCCTACCTGTGAAGACTTGTCCGCACCCCAAGGTGGGGTTGAAGCCCAAGTAGACACACCTTTGCGTTCTGCGTCTCTCTCTCTCTCTCTCTCTCTCTCTCTCTCTCTCTCTCTCTCTCTCTCTCTCTCTCTCTCTCTCTATCTCTTTGCAAGCGGACAAATAACCGATCAAGACGCCAAAATGTCTGCGAATGAAAGAGCCATTCGAGAAATCCTGCGAAAACCCGGGAATGACGCCTGCGCAGACTGTGGCGCACCTGGTAAGTTGGAAAAATGACCTTAAATGTATCATGTTTGTTGGAGATTTACTATTTGTTGGAACGGACATTTGCCTGCACTATCATTTCACTTTCTACACACCCTTTTGTCAGTTCACGATCCAGCCACAGCAGTCTAAAGTACTTCATGATTATCTGTCAAATTTCTGACAACGTGACAACGTGTTGCTATTCAGATTGAAAAATGTGTCACAAAGAGCGTAAGGAGATCTGAAGGAGATGCTTTCCGGGCAGACTTGAAGGAAACAACGGAGGATAAGCTGTAATAGTCTTGTTCTGCCATGTGTGAGATGTCCAACATGCCCTGACTTGCTTGAGTTAAGGGCTTGCACACTCTTATCCAGCTGAGTCCAGAGGTGGTTAGAGCCTTTATACCTGCATTATCTCAGGATGAGATGTTGGATATATTTTTCATGTTAAAATATTAGTTTCAATTCATCTTAAAGAAATGTAGTGTAATTTTTGGAAGCCAGTCCTTATTAGACAAAAAAAAAAAAAAAAGGGGGGGGGGGCTAAAGTGAGTTTGTTTTTGAAATCACATACTATGCCTGGAGTGTATTTTGCCTAGATGTGAAATACAAAATATGCAATATCTGAAAAATACCAGGGTGGTTTTCTACTTCTGAAAAAGTTTTTCCAGTGTGCAAATAAGAAGTCTAGGTCACATACTATATCCCATAATGCACCACTGCAGCAGAAGCTCCTCTGAGCAGTCATGTGACCAGGTTCAGCTTATGCTGTAGCGGAATAGGCATACTATGTCCTAGCATCGACCAGTACGCAGCACATATGTTATACTGCATTGTATGTGCAGTGCATAGTATGTTGTTTCAAAAATGGACGAACTTTGGACTTCTGCCCCAGTTTTCACTGTGATGCTGTGCAGAACTACTTCAGATATTAACGTGGCGATGGAACTAGCTTGTAGATCAAGAGTGGACATGGCTAAGTGACTCCAGAAAGTAATGACTGAAGAGACAATAAGAGAGTTACAATAAATCTCAGACGGCATTGTAAAAGACACATCATCTCCATACATATAGGGAAACTTTTTGGAATTAAAAAATTTTAAAAGTTTCCTCATGCTTGGTTGATGCTCATTTTTCCTTTTAGACCTAAGAGCCAACCATCTAACCTTTGGGTTGAGGCTCATGTGCAATATTCGTTGCAGTTCCTCGACTGACCAATAGAGGCTGGCTGCAAAAGCAAGTCAACTATGAGGGGAATGAATTTTTTGAACCACACCAGGAGAATTTATATAAAGTAATACATTTATTTTTAATATGATTGATTGACAGTTTCTAGCCACTATCACTTCCTCACCCATACTCGTCATGCTACCACACATAGCGAAGAAACTAAGCGCTTGTAAGAACCCAGGGTTGGCCAAACACAACACTAATTTTCATTTCACTGCTGAGAACACGTTAAATGACACATTCTGCTGTAAATGTCTGCTGGCAGCTCTGTGGATATTTCGACTGGGATCTGCCAAAGGAGCTGCTGACCAAAGCTAACTTTGATTGACATACTGTGGACGTGTTCCTGAGCAACATGTCAGCTTCCTGAGCAACATGGCTGTGCCACTTACAAAGAAAAATGGGCTTCAAGACCACTCTTGAGAAACTAATGTGTCACGTGATCTAATGCATCATCCATTGTTTTATACAGTCCATTTCTAGACCTCATTAAACTAAAGAAATATTCCAGAAAATGTCTTGGCTTTTAGTAATAGAATTCCACAGGAAACTCTTCTATATAATTTATTTTAATATATACTGATATGTATTTTAGCTATGTTGTCACTTAATTGAAAACATTTTCATTGTTTTAAAATACAAAAAGGAATTCTTCAACAATTTCAACTATAACATTTTCTAAACTCAATCTTACCATAGGTTCACCAACTTTCTTTGATTTGTGATAGCTTTTTAGCCTTTCGGTCATCTTAGCTGTCTGAAAGTGGCTTATGAGGACAGTAATATCCCAACTTAATTGATATATTATATATTAATCCTTTAATGTAAAAGTGGAAAAGTTTTTTGCCAAGGTTCATAGTTTATAGTGTATTTGTTGGTTAGAAGAAATAGTACATTTCCAGGGAAGATAAAGCAGGCACCTGCAAGTCTCATTCTAGTCTGTTTTTAACCAAAATACCACTACCGGACTTGGGCTTTTGTTTTTACAGTTGAAGATTTTGTGCGGATGTCACTTAAAAATCCCTCTTAGTATTCCACAATAAAAGCAGAAGTGTCTTCCCTGGGGATAATGCTTATTAATTTACCTCTTCATACCAATCATTATGCTATCTTAAGGGAGGTGTTTTGTTGCTGTATGGGCGTTGGCTGAATTGATGGGCCTTGCTCAATAGCTGCTCCAACCATTCAGCCCCACCAACCCGCCTCCCTGTCTTCTGTTCTGTTAGCACAAACTGTTTTCTGTTTGCTCTCCCTAAGAGTTAAAAGAAAGTTGTTCTGTGTGTTTTTATTGAGTGAGTTAATTTATAATCAAACTGTTATGGTGAAAAACTGCAATAGAGGAGGGAAATATAGATATTATAAAGTTAGAGACATTAATATTCTAAACCACCCTTCTTGGTTGGAAAATTAAAGAATGCCTTGCTTGTTCACACATTTGTAATTTGAACTGATAAGTGCAAGGTGCTCTTTCACACACTTGAGCTCTGTTTACTGGCAAGCTGTGGAAGATAAGGAATGTATGATGAGAGCAGAGAAAATATGTCTCATTCCTTTGGCTTCAGGAAGGAAATGATTGATAAATTGACCTAAAGGATTTCTTGCTTTGTCTGGACAGTGATCAAGGTGATGGTCAGAGGCTCGAGTTAAAACAGTATGCTTATATTGATTCAAGTAAAATCCTTTTCTTCTCACTGGAGTGCAGTGATGACAGTAATGTTAAATATTAATATCTTAAAATAATCCTGTCTACTCCCAAGGAATTCCTTGGTTTAACAGTTGCCAATAATTTAATCAAAAACTGCTTCCACCTCATCTGTCCTTTTGTGCTCATACAGCCAGACTTAATCTAAATCCCTTGATCTCTGCAGATCCTGGATGGGGCTCGTGCTCCCTCGGTGTGTTCATTTGTTTGGCCTGCTCGGGGATCCACCGCAATATCCCTGAAATCAGCAAGGTCAAGTCCCTGCGGTTATCCCGATGGGAGGACCACGAGCTGGAGGTAAGAGGCCAGAGCACCCTGCTTTGCTCCCACACCTCTGCGGATACCTTTCTGTGTGAAGACAGCATTTAAATTTTAAGTAACCTGAAGGAAGCTTGTGCCGTGCCTTGCCTCTGTGGAATGTCATGTTTCATTTTACCTGCCATGTTTGCAGAAAAGAGCATACACAGTGGAATTTTAGTCAAAGCAAAGGGGGTCATATTTCATGTTTATTGTCACAGGATTTACATTAAAGAGTGTGTAGAACACAGCATTTTATATTCCTATCTGGGCTAACACATTACAACACCACTCAAACCAATAATCACGTCTTGCTAAGTATTCCCCAGGCTTTATGTGAAACAGTTTTATGTCTCTAAAGGTGGCCAAAACTGGCCATTTTTAAGTTTGTGTAGCTCTGATCAGACATAACAGCTACATGTTTATAACTTCACTTTTTTGGTGTTGATGGGATCAATGTTTTGGTTCATTTTTGGGAATTTAATGGCTGGATTTTCATATAACTACAGCTGTCACTATTTACAAATTGAGTTTTTGTGAGCCTTAGCCCTGAAGTAATAAGCCTTTCCTTATATTTTAAACAGCCAGTTACCAATTATTGGAGAATAGTGCCACCAAAGCAGTGCATCAAAAAGTAAAATTGTCAAGTGGATACTAATATTAGGCTGTGGATCTGTTTGGTTTTTATGAGTTAGATGTAGATCTTCCGTCTTGCCTGTCTTCACGATTGACATATCTATAATAATGGCTTTTTTTTAATGTTACTTACTTGACTTGGATTCTAGCCACATTGGTTCTGTTAGCGGTGTCCTCTAACCTCAGCGAAGCTTTAATTGAGGAATGTAGTTTTTTGGATATGATTGCCATTCATCAGTAACACCATCCATTGCGGTGTTATTCATCAATAAATAATCTGTTGATGTCATTTGTGTATTTGTGTGTGTATATTAATAGTTCATGGCCGAGAATGGGAATGAGCTCATGAAGAAAAAGTATGAGGCTGCTGTTCCTGTCTACTACTACAAGCCAAGCCACAAGGACTGCCAGTGAGTAACTATGGTAACACATTCCAGTCATTTTGCTTTGAACATTTCCAAACTTTGATTTCTACTGTCCTTACAAGCGCACCAATGTGCCCAAGTTTGTGGTTTTCTTTTTTTTTTTTTTTTTGATATTATCATTTGCAGATTGAAATTGAGTTTTAACATGAAATTTAGTCTCACAATAATCTGTATTTATTTTCAGATATTATTTAAGCGGAAAAGAAGACCCCAAGTGGAATTTAGTAATTATTACTTTTGTCTCAAACAACAGTAATAGCCACAGAGAAAGTTACTTTGCACTGCCATGTCCTTAGCAACCTTCAGAACTAATGTTTTACTTCTAAATTGTGTTTAAGTTAAGTTTGCTACATGTTTTAAGCTGGGATTCAGAGAGCCTACAGGCTATCATATAAGTAAGTGATCTGCTTGAAGCCTGATTTATGATTCTGCATAGCAACAATGCACATAGGGTACGCACAACCCAATCGCCCTTGCTGGTGTTCATTGATACTTCTGCATTACTGGTTTCATGGCTCTGTAATTACACCAAAAACCACTGGGGAGTAGTGTACGTTCTTTTCTGCAGCACTGTAGCTTGCAGTGGCAAGTTCCTTGTTTACACCCTGCATGTAGCTCAAACATTGGAGCAGAGAGAGGAATAAAAATTAAGTATGTTTTACGAGAGTTGGATCTGATAAATCTTGAGCATCAGTCGTGTTTACAGACATTGTAGCAAACTGTTATTCAACCCAAGTGCCAACCACCTGACTTCTGGGTTGAGGCTCCCGCAGAACCAAGGTTCGTTGCAGTTCCTCTTCAGACCGATGGAGGCTGGCTGCAAAAGCAAGTCAACCTCCATTAACTCCCATGTTAAAATGTCCAACTTTGGAGCAGAAATAAACCTATTTATAGCCTGGCTCAAAGAACCATTTTGATTTCAAAACTGCTCTTCAGAAACCACTGGGTCATGTGAACTAATGCCACGTCCATTAGTTTTTACAGTCTCACCTGACTTAAAAATGGCGACGAAGAAATAGAGGTAGGAAATTTGAAAAAGAACAACAAATCAACCGAGCACGTTTCTAGCAGTCTGCTTTGAGTCAACGTCTAGTCAGAAATTTTTTGAAAATTTATTAAAAAAAAAAAAAAAAGAAATTTTTTGAAAGTGCATGTCAGGCAACGCAGATCTCTGCAGCAGCGTGTTTGCGTCGACGGCGAGGCTCTGCGTCGCAATGCCATCAATTCAAAGGAGAAGTATAAATTAGGCTTCGGTTAGCCTTCATGTTACTGAAGCTCCTATCTGTTCTCTCTGTTGAGTTAAAATTAAAGCAACATTCCAGAATTAAAACAACTCTAGGTTTATTATTAGATTGCTAAGAGTGTAAATTTTTGTTGGGGGCCAAAACAACATGAAATGAAGCAGTTAGTACAGAGGATATGTTTGCTGCAAAATCACAGTTAATGATCACACAGAGGGTAAGAGATATATTCTTCCACAAACACTCCTTTTTATATACACTTTTTGTACAAATATAAAGTTATATTATATAGTTCTGTAGGGACCTTACCTACCTTATCATTTAAGTAGAATTACATTGGTGAGTCTTGTCAAAACCTTCAAATAGTCATATATTTTGATGTAGCTCTTTGCTTCCTATGTTAATATTAATTGCCATTGTGCTTGAAACACATATTCTGTTTCAACTCAAAACTGATTTGATTCAAGTCAGTTTGTTTTTTTGGTGTGCCCTCCAAGCACATACCAAGAGGACAAGTCATAATTATTACTGTTTGTGTTGATTCTACACCTAGTTACTTTTCTAGGGTGGTGTAAGAGAAACCACAGGGAAGCCACAGCAGAGTAGGTGATTCACAGTGAATGATGATGCTGTGGCCTGTGTTCAGTCTGACATTGAAGCACAGAATTTGTTTGAGAGGGATGCATATTTCCATTGTTTTAACACTGGAAAAATTTCAAATTGATTTGAGTCCTAAGTCATTGGAGGCTTTAAAATAAAACTAAGCACAATTACATCTGCTGGTAAAGTTCTTCCTAAAAATTGTCATTCAAATTGTGTTCCTCAGTGGCATGTTGTGTATTATTACTTCTGAATAAAGGTCCTAAATATTAAAATATCAGTAATAGGAGCGTAATATTACACAAGTTCAGGATTTGGTGTTTACCTTCATACTGGGGTCAGGCATTGCGCTAGATTTCACCCCATTTTGTCATTTTTGAAGAACAGAATCATCAATATTCTGCCAATATAATATTCATTATTACACTGTTTATTTATTTGTTTTGCTGCAATTCTCTGTTTGACTGTCTCAAAGCCTTCTTGTTGCTGTGGGTATTTTTGTGATTACATAGTGCTGGTTTCCACATGAGCCGCGATTCCTGTTGTGTTTTGTTTAAGATCTTTTATCTGTGTGTTCAGGGTGCTGAGGGAGCAGTGGATTAGAGCGAAGTATGAGAGGAAAGAATTTTCCGAGCCCGGGAGCAGCTTGGTATATGAAGAAGGTGAGTGCACAGATGAGTACGCGAATGACTGTATATGCAGTAAAAATGTCTTCCTGCTAATGAAAGACCTTCGCTGGCTTCCAGGAACTAGAGATGGCATGCTGATGAAAAGAGGGCGCGACAACGGCCAGTTCCTGAGCAGGCGATTTGTCCTTTCAGAGATAGAGGGCACTCTGAAATATTTCACCAAATATGATGTAAGCAGCTTTTAATGAGACTTCTGGTAGCAATATGCACATTAACAAACTCTTTACTGATGGTTATTATAAACCTCATGCCTATTCAAACATTACACAAGTTCCGCTAATTGGAGAATGCTTTAAAGATAGAAAATATTTTGCAGACAAAATTCCTACTTTATGTAATTTGGTACTTTGTCATACATAAACACTGTTGACTTTGTAAGTGTATGAAAGGATAGCCAAATAAGTATTTTCTCATTCCTTTGCATTTGTATATTCTCAGAGAAGCATCAATAGCAGTTTGCCATCTCAGTCATTATGTCTGATTCATTGAGCTGTTGTAACATCGAATAAAACCATTCAGCCCTGGAGAGCTTTAGGAGCTTAGACTGTGTAAGAAGAACGGACAAACACCCCTGTGATGTCACTCACAGGATTTCTGAAGAGTTATTTTGAAGCCTTTTTATTATTTCACACTTATTTTGATAAAATCTGTCTGAATGCCCTTATTGTAAGTGTCGCTTCTGAAACAAGTGTCAGCACTTGTTTCAGAAGCCTTCAGGCATTATGATCTGATTCACGTTGGGTCCCAGCAGACTTCAGGTTGAATGGGTCCCGAAATTATCAGCCATGAGCTGGCTCCTTCACCTGAGCCACACTGCAGCAGCTGTGGAGCAGCCGACAAACTTTAGAAGCCAGACCTCTCATTTCTAAGGTCTTTTTTTTGTTGTGGCAACATCAGAAATTACCACTGTGTTTAGCCTAAACTGTCTGCTCTTTACTGAAGCTCCATCCTCGGACCTTTTCAGACCAACCCACAACCAGTCGTGGTTAGTGCAGCATAAACAAAATAAATTCTTTCTAAAATATCAATAACTATGCTCTGTTATATTTTTATTCCCAGCAGCCTAGCAGCTATGTTCTGAAAGCAGGACGGTGATAAGCACCAAGTAGCAAAATTGATATCAGCTTGACAGCCATCATGCTGTTTGCGAATCAAAAGACCCGAGCTTTAAGTACACATATAATTATTGCTCTAAATTATTTATCTAATATACAACAAAAACGCCACCCCTGTGCAGCTGTCATAGATATGAAATCTAGCTATATGTTTATTTCTGCTGCAAAGTTGGACATTTTAACATAGAGAATATGGTTTTACTGTCAGCCGCCAGTGGTCAGTTGATGAACTGCAACTTTGTCAGTTCCATGTTGGGTTCGACCCAGAAGTGTTTGTCACGGTGAAGCAGCTGAGATAAAGCTAGAGTATTATTTTCCAAAACAACAACAACAAAAAGCTATGAAACTGTCGTTTTGTGCCTTTCATTTCTGTTGCCTTTGTGTTTTCTAGCTGAATACTGTCTGATAACAGTTACAATCATAAATAAACTGTCAAAATGAATAAATCAAAACAGGGTACTACCTTAATATCAGGAATTAATAACTAAGCAGCACAGTCATTCTCTAAGAAAGGAATCTAAGCACAGGCCCTTGTAACTAGCAAACGTTACAAATATGTGTAAAACAACCACAAGCATCCATCCATCCATTCTTTTTCTATATCCGCTGAATCCATTACTGGGTCACGGGGGAGCCAATACCACAAACTGCTTCTCTCATTAAAATTAATCAGAATTTATTTACACAAGTATTAATGATGGTGAAACATCAACATTTAGAATAAAGTTCTGATATCTAAACTACACAAAAGCAAACTACTAACTAAACATTAAACTGAAATGTCAGTCTATATACAAATTTGTATGCGTGTGTGAGACAAGATGGCTTCCATAAACATTATGTGAATGGTAAAAATGGTGGACAAAGCTCACATGGTGTTCATGTCCCGTGAGAATTAAAATGATGGGTATGATTTTGTTCACCATTCAGAATAAAGGAAATCAAAGGCCTGTTGGCTGTGATAAGAGTAGACATGTGTGGGTTGTTGGGAAGGATGAGAGAAGAGAAGAGAGTAAAACCCAAAAACACTAGAATAACTTCTCTACACCATAAAACTAAGTTGCTCTGATCTTTCCCACACAGAGATGCACCAGTGTGACGCCAGCTTCACATCTGTGCTCTAGCCACTCAACTAGGAAGTGAGAAAACACTGTGTTTTCCATTTTGGAAGAACATATAGATGATATCTAACAATAATAGATCAACTAAAAGTAAACAAATACCGTTCAGCAGCTGTAGCTAATAAACACAGTTGTGGAGGGATCAGCGGTCCAGCTCACAACATGTGCTACACAGTAAAACAAAACTAGTAAAATGCATTAATTAAGTTTCTCTGCCCAGAGACAAAAAAAGAAGCCTCCTACATGAATCACTTTGCATGATGGAGGTGATGGTTTTGTCTTCAGAAGATCACCATTCCGCTCAGATCAGTAAACATCTAGATGGTTACTCTTTGTTTCCTGGTCTGTCTGAAGGCGTTCATATCGTTGGGGCATGCACGGGTCTCTCGTTTGGCTTTTCTGGGGCTCTGAATGTTTGTGGGTCACTCCGTTGCAGCCCTGTGACCAGACAGGCTGTAGTTGTTATTTCCTAGCAACCAGACAGCTTCTTCAGACACAGTATTGGAGGAGGCAGGCCATTGGCTGGTAGCTTGCCACGCTAAAGTTGAAGCTGTGGCCTTCACAGTCCCCAGGATCAGGAGAGATGAAATCTGTGTTGGAGTGGGTGAGGGAAAGTTTGTGAGAGAGAGAGAAAGGGGAAGCTGCTCTTTATAGTCAGGCCTGTGCTGCTGATATGCAGCAACCCAGGCCCATACCCAATAAGAGCCCAATTCCCTCTAAACAGAGTAAGGCCTGCTGGGATTTTGAGTCATTTAGGAGGTTTTTCTGTCTTAAATGATGTGGTCCAGCTTTGTTGTTAATGTTAGGCCTGTCTGTGTTTCAGCTCTGGGCTGTGGCCCAACATCAGGTACAAGTCAGAGTATGAGGCAAGTCCACCTGACTGCTCCTAAACCTATTTGTTTCACCTTCTCCTGATTCATCATGCTCAAAAACCAACACTTAGACTGGCAGAAGAGAGTAAAACGTAATCAGTAATAAAAATCTCTTGTAAACAGGCGTAGCTGTTTGTTTTCTGTTAAAGTCAGTGACTGGAGAACAGCTCAAATGTGGGTTTAGTTTGTGTACTTGCCAATAAAATCCAAGTCAGGGCAGATTAAAGCACAACATCCACAAATGAGATAGCTGGGATTCAATTAAAAAAAAACCGATTTTAATCATGGGTGCAGACTAATGTGTCTAACAGTTTTAGATTTTATTTTTACGGTTGGGAAAGAGTGCAAAATATTGGTTTTGGTTGGTACACCATCCACATAAATTGACTTCATTAATAGCTAAGCATTAGCACATAAAAAGGCACAACTGTTTCATTGAAAAGACTGCACAAGCAGAAAAAAGAAGAGTTTTGAGAATTGGCCCCAGTCAACTGTATCTTCTCAGTTAGTTTTTATTTATTCCATATCAGTGACCTGTAATCTAAGTGTGCTTGCTGTGATACTTTTCTTTGAGTGTCATTTGTGTGTTGGACAGAAAAAAAACCTTATTGATGGATGAAACACAAAATCTTTTATCTGTGAAATGATCAAAAAAATGGAGAGAAAATCCTCTAATCTCCACTTTGGAACTTATTAATACCTAGCCAGTCTTGTTAACATATAGTGTAGTAATCATGTCCAAAAACACTAACATTTATTGGATATTCATAAAAAATATAATTGCTTGAGCAACCAAGTTTTTATTTTGTTCTCTGAGGAGAGTTCATTTTTCAGATAGGAGGTTTTGTGTTTCGGCCATCGTTGTGCAGAAAACCTCTTAATGTCTGACCTTTACCCTAGTTTTAATAAACCTGGACATCCTTAACTGGAGCACTCTGACAGTAAAGACGTGCATAGCATGTAAAAGGCAGCATTCTGAGCAATTCCCTCAGTTCTGAAAATTCTGCTGGTCTAACAAAGAGTCAGAAATAATAGATGGCTATAAAAATAACAACAACAAGGTGCTTTGGTGCAGGCTGGAAAAATCACACACCTTTACCTGCTTTAAAATCGTTGCAAAAATATAATCAACTGGCAAAACTATCCCCATTTATTGGAGTGTCAGTATGATATGACGATGAGGCTCTCTGTATGTGATGACAGATCAACTTTGACATCCTCTAGTTAAGAAAATAGAGACAGAAATCAATAACTGGTTCAAAAGTTTCACAGTCTAAATGTTTTTATGAGGTTTGAGTTGTTTTTGGTGGTGAAAAATTCATTTTATCTAAGGTTTAAATTTTAAAGAAGGCAATTCCTTTCTGATTTTCCAAAGTAACAGAGAGCTGTGATTGTTGTCCACTGCATAAATACTTTGTGTATTTTTGTGTATGACTCAAAGTATTCATGAATGCTTCATACAATACTTGAGCAAAAAAAGAGAGAAAAAGAAATTCCCTTTGAAACATTTGTAACATCAACAGACTTCTGTTCAACTCTAAATCAACAAATGTACAGTAATCATTCTTGGAGTGATGCAAAACATCCTTAATAACTAACAAAGCTTTAGTTTACCTTAACATTTTGCTTAAATGCTTCTATTGTCTTTTTAGGCAAAGGAACCCAAAGCAGTGATCAAAGTGGACACCATCAACGCAACATTCCAGCCAAAGAAGATAGGAAACCCCAACGGTCTGCAAATCACCTACCTCAAAGACTACAGCACCCGCAACATCTTTGTCTACCACGAAAGTGGCAAGGTAACACAACAATCAAAAAATTCTACCCCAAAAACTGAGTAGTAGGTCCTCCAGAATGCCTCGGGACTTTGGAGAATTAGATAAGCCCAGGCCCTTCTGTTTTTGCAACATATAGCACTCGTAGCAAGTCATCAAAGTCCTTTTTTGGATCCTTGATTTAGCTCAAAAGCACAGTGTTTCTTTTATATGCCAGGCTGTTATCAATCACCAGCGTGGAGACATACTTTGTTTTAGTTACAGCTCTTGACGTGAATAGCCCTTTAAAACTGCCTGGTTTGTGTTGTTGTGTTAGATGCCCCAAACCTTTACCTAATCATCTATATCAATTTTTGTTTGCTAATGGAATCCATTACCAGACGACATTCAAGCATCCACATCCATCACTCTCTGTCATTCATAAACACTGTGAAATATATGGAGCAGTTTACTCTTGTCAGTGGGTTGAAAATCTATTAGTGGGAGTTTGATATACGAGACTCGGGACTCTGCTGGAAAACCACATCACACTCATGAAATTACTTATGATTTGGAAAGTCATTAGCTGGCATGCCACTGCAGGACGTCAGGGCAGGCAACAGGTACAATGAGCATTTACTGGAAGCAGACCGCTAATCACTAGCCTCTGTTTTCATTGACACATAGTATCCATCAGACTCTAGAGATAATACCATCATTTAACAAAAGCTTTAGTAATGACATACTTTTTAAGGTTAAAACAGTGCATATTTGGTTTGACAAAGGAGCACTTGATGTTACATGTGGCCTCTGATGGGATGCTTATTTCAAAATTAGCCTCTCATCAATTTTAAAATTACTTCCCATGAGGTTTTTTTTTAGCTGCTCAGTAGTATATATTGTCATACTTGAAGTATTTTTTTTCCTTTCTCTATTACAACATCTCTGAAACAGGGTCCATATGTATTTCGTCTGTGGTCCTAATATATACAGTGGTGAAGAATGATTACTGCCAGCCCGTTCCTAAGGTGGAAAATCCTGAATTGATCCCACTTTTTCAATTTTAGATTAATTTCTTTACACTCTTAAACACTGAAGTATGTTTTCAAATGCTCCTCTAAAGGAGGCAAATGCCTCTTTATGGGAACTTGGGGTTGGAAATAAAATTTTTGAACATAGGATGTATTTGGGTCATTTGAAAAAAAAAAAAAAAAGTTCTAATAGTCAGACGTCCTGACTTTAGAAATGTTTGTATCAACAATTCCTTATTTGAGGCATAATGCCAGCAGTCATTGATAAAATCACTTTATGTTTTGCAGTTGAATTTAGCAACAAGGAAATGCGTTGCTTTTTGGCTTAAAATCTCATTTTATAATTAGCATCCAGACTTTGAAGAGACACACCTGTGAAGGATGCAGTAGCGTTTTAAGCTGTTTATGTTCCTCAAATTACCATATATGCAAAGACCCAGCCCTTTGGCATCTACTGATGACTAAACTTGTAGCAAAGCAAAGACGGACTTCCTTTACCTCAAACTACAGTGAACACTACTTTTCAGATATTTTTTGTAAATGTGCAAGGATATAAAGTCAGAAATTCTAAGTTTGTAACACTAGAATTTCTGACAGCTTTTTAATAAATTGTAACCCTCCACACAAACCACCTAGTGGTTTATCAGAGGTGCAGTTTTGCTTTTAATAAATCACTATTATATTTGTAGGAAGCAAGAGAATAAATGCAGAAATATGTAATAAAACACTGTTACTCACACTATGTGTTTTTTTGTTTGTTTTTTTTAACTTCATTTTCTTCTTCAGGAAATTGTGGATTGGTTTAATACAATTCGGGCAGTACAGCTTCACTATTCAAAGGTGGCCTTTCCTGGGGCAACAAATGCTGAGGTATATACACACAGACCCCCCCAATTTTTTTTTTTTTTTTTTAAGGTATATTGTACCCGTATGATTTTTCTACACTCTGGATTTTTTTCGTTTGCTTGTTGTTTTCAGCTGGTACCCAGACTTACTCGAAATTTTCTCAAGGAAGGATAC
>JAOWBL010027762.1:0-30910 GCA_028564865.1 Zenarchopterus dispar
ATATATATATATATATATATATATATATATATATATATATATATATATATATATATATATATATATATATATTTCTAATTGTATCATGAGTTCATTGGATAGTTTCATCAATTTATTCTTTTATTGCAATTTTTTTTAGAAAAAATGTATAAAAACATTTTTTTTTAAAAGGTTATTTCGATAATGTCTTTTGTGCAGAACTATCTGAAATTCATGTATGACACATCCAGCACTTGGACTTGGAGTTTTCCAGCTGAATAGAAGATGTGTTTACATATGCACTGTTACAAAAGTAAAACAGTTTACTTGAAATGGAAGTGGCGAAGGCGTGTTTTTGGACTATGATGTGAACACCTCCACCAGCTGATTCATGTGTGAGTGAGTGGATTGTGGCGTGTTAGCACCTACGCAGCAGTTTAGAAATGATAACATGCTGATTCTCGCCATGGATGCCACCACTTCATTAACATATCATTATCTGATGTTATCTCTTCCACTGTTGTGCTTTATATTGGAAGGGGTGGTGGGGGTGTCACAGTTTATGATTTTCAGAAGTGCGTCACAGAAGTAATGAGATCAGTGAGCTGATAAATCAAAGGAAAATATCTTTTTATGTCCTTTTGCCTGGACCTAATCATCTTAAGAGAAAACATCTAAGATTCAATGTTATCTCAGTTCTCTTTTACTCATTGCAGATTTACAATTTGAGTTCATAATAAAGTCAAGGCTCTGAACAAGCATACACACAGCAAATTGTTTTCTTCTCACTGCACTTGATGTTGCAGGCCAGCTGTAGACATCTAAAAATGCTAGATTGGATCATTTGAAGGGATGCAGTAGTTGTGATTGATGGACAAGGTTTTTTGTGGGACTTTAGTAAACATTTGAGCCAGTTTGAACAGACAACAGAGCTGATCCAGTTCAGAGGTCTAAAACCTACTGGTTTGAAATGAAATGGTCTGAAGGATGTTTCAGTGAAAACTGCACTTTTTTAATTCTGTAGAAAATAGCAGCTGTTTTTTCCCCTTCTTCTTAATTCTTACTGCATTTGATTTATGCTAAATGCTCAGGAAACATTGCCTGACATAAAATCAGATATATCCTTTAGGTACTCTGTATCTTTTTTTCTTCTTTAAATTGTGATTCTGGGAACAGCAAAGCAAATAACATAATGTAAAAATCCTGCAATTTGCTCAAACTGAGTCTAAGAAAACAAGCTAACACACACAGAATACAGTTTTAACAAGAACAACGCAAACTCGTTAGAAATCCCTGTGGCTCTGATGTCAGTGAGAAACCAAATGAAAATGCCTGTACATATGCCTAAAATCGGTCTGCTTAGTGTCTACTGCACATAATTAACGCAGAATTTCATTACATCAAATAATGTTGTTTGAGGCGAACGCTGAGTTCAACATCTAATGGGGATTCAGGAGTGCATTATTTGAGACAGTCTTTAGCAGCAAGAGGTTATGGGCACTTGTGGGAAATTTGAAACTGTGGCCTTGTTTTCTTGCAGCGCTGCATGTTTGTGTGTTGCAAATTTATTTCTGCTGTCCTTGTATTTTGATAACTCACCCTTTCTGAAGCCATAACTGTTTAAAAGGAGCTGTTATTCAAAGAATCACTGACACCTTAAACAGCACGACTGAAAACATTTATGAACTAAAGATCCATCTTTTTGCCACTTTTGCATGCTGTCCATATCATATGATCAGTTTTACCATTATGAGCTGTTCTCCTTTTCATATGAACACATTATACGCTGCACCTTTGGTATGTGTTCCTCACCGATGAAGAGTGTGTTTTTCTCCTTCAGGTTTGACTCACACAAAACCACTGGAGTAAACAATGAAACAGACAGTTTCACTTAGTGGTTTTCATGGCCCTTCAGGCTGCTCTCTCCACATCATGTGTTTAGAAATGGCATTGACAAAAAAAAAAAAGGCATTGGCAAAGACCTTATTTATTGCACCTCTCAAAATAACAAACAGTGCCCTCATCATCTGTTGTTGCTGCCGATGTAATAACGCAAGACCCTTCCAAAACTCAGTTTGATGTGAGATCTAACCCTCCGGTCTCTTCCTAAACAAAACTTAATGGTCTAAACTAATCCGATTTTCTTTACTGTGCACAGCAGCTCCATCATCAAGCCTCCAATTCAAAACGCTTATCTGAGGGTTTCATTTATCTCAGCTGAAACACCCACCAGAGCAGCTCAAGAGACATCTAGATATTAAAACTTTAAGTTAGGATAGCCAGTTGAAGGCGCCTATCAAGTTAGCATTAATAAGAACGAAGAGCAGCAGACAATGTGTGACAATGAATGTGCACCATCATAAACTTGTGATAAATGTGGAATGCATGCATGACTCCAGGGAAGTGAATGACCAGAATAGCACATATGACAATAGACTCTCCCCTGAAATAATATTGCAATGACAATTTCAGTTCCCCATGTAATTTGGGCATAAGTCAAAGATTAAGCAACTCTGTGACAATAATCTTGAGTGTTCACTCTAAGTGTGACTGTTATATTGCAAGGACGGGTCTGTAATGTCATTTGTGAGCAGTGACTTCAGCGTGACCTCTTGCTGGGATCCCTGAAGGCAGAGTGAAGCAGTTGGCATTCAGTTGATGATTTCCATTTGGTGTTTGTACGATTCTACATCCCACCCTCCACTCCCCACAGTGGCTTGAAGCAGGTAGTCAGTCATACAATCTAATCACAGTGCAGTAATGAGACTTCCTGGTGTTCCAGTAACAATGCTCTGCTTCCCGTTTTTCACAGTCAAGCTTTCCTGTTTTTAAGAAAAATTTAAAACCAAAAGAAGATGTCTTATTTGATGTATTCTTTTATTTGAGAGCATAATTAATTGGTCTCTGCTCTAAAGTGTATTGTACAAACTTTCCACAGGCCAAGACATATCCGTTGCACTGAAAAAGGGAAATTGGATATCCAAACAAATGAACAAAGGCTGTTATGCAACATCTTTTTAAAATGCACTGGAAGTCTTACTTATCTAAAATTGAAATCATTATTTATTCATTTAAATGACATTATCAGTTTCGGGATCAATAGATTCAGCTGACTTTATGTAAAGCTTATAAATTCATCCTCTAATGGCTCAATGGGGTGTGCACAAAAGTTCCTGGAACTGTGTGTTTATGTACTGCTTTAGTGTGGGAGTTGCTTTTGGTCTTGTTTTGGAGATATAAATACACAAAAAAATGGTTTGGATATGGGAATCAAACATGCTTTTGGACTCAGAGTGAGAAATAACCTCTCCCCGTTTTGTCTAAACAGAATTGGGCAGTAACAGTTTTCTTGACGTTAAACTCACAAACAGAGATTGTGACTTTGAACAGAAACTTTTCAAATGGTGACATCTGGTTGAACTCTTTGAAGCACAGATAGAAGGGCAGTTTCTTGAAATAAACACTACAGGTTCGCTCCAAAAGCAAGTCGATGTCCATTACCCCTCTTATCCATGACAGCTGTGCAGGAGGCGACTTTTCATCTACTTCATCCAGCAAAATTGTACAAAGCTACAAATGCATGCATCATAGGGGGTTTTTGTTAGTTTTTCTTCATTTGAGTGGGAGCTGCTGTGGTGTCAACAGCCAGTTGTCATCACATTTGTCATACGTTTTTTGTGAAATTTACATCAGCAAACATTAGCAAAGCATACCGCTTCTTATTTTGAAGATAATATGGCTACAGGTACGGACGGGGGCACTGAATGGCTCCATCACATGCCACAAGTGGCAGTTAAATCATGTTGACAACAAAGCAGCCCCCACCCAAGGTAGTCACCGCTTTGGTTGGCTGTTCTCGATGGGCCACATTGGCATCCTCACCGTTTAAGATCACCTTGCAGGTGGTCCATGGTTGCAGTTCAATGGCTGCTGCTGTCAGCTTCACCTGGCTAAGCCGCTAAGCTGTAGCGAGGCTAGGCTAGTGGCGTCTGGCCAACTAACTAGTTACCAGTCTTGTTCATTTCATCCATTTGCCCATTTTTTGGTTAAACAACTTTGGGTGGAGTCATTTCCATTTAATAAGGCATTGTTGGGAGAAAAAAATGGCTTTAAAGCACAGTTTTTGTTTGTTTGTTTGTTTCATGATTTCCCATTTGGGTGAGATACTAAAACAACATTTACTTCAATATTATTCAATATAAATGAGGTAACACTCTTTAACACAGTTATTTACACAAACATCAGCTTTCCTAATAAATATTTCTTCCTCATGTTAAGGCACATTTTATTTTGAGATATTGAATATTCATTTAAAAAAATGTATTAATTTTGAACTTAACCTAGTGTGTTCTTTTGAATAAAAGGTTTTGCTGAACTTAAAAGAGTAAATAGTTTTGTATTTTTTCCCACTTCTTAGTAGTATGTGATTAAAAATTTATTAAAACATTTTGGTTCCAAAGTGAGCTATTATTTATTGAAAATAATAGTTTTTGCACAAGTTACATATTACTCCATATTCACTCATGTTAGTGGTTAATATTCAGTCTACTCATTTATGATACTTATAATGTGTAATAATTTCTATAATTTATGTTTTTATCTATATACTATGTACTTTTTATACCTTTATATACTTTGTACATTTCTGTATGAAAGTGTTTTTTATGACTATTTTTGTGTATGTTTTTGCATATTTATAGCATTTTGTTAACTTGGCTTTGGTCCTGTTGTAACAGGGAGATTTCCCATAAGTGGGATAAATAAGTCATATCTGATCTAATCTGATCTCACCTCACCTCACCTCATCTCATCTTATCTCATTTTTAAAAATTCATGTAATTTAGCAAAGAAGGAGAACACTTCAGCAAGACCACAAAAAGTCTAAATCACCCCTGATACACGTTCATATAAAACCAATTGTTAAAGCTTGACTTGATAACATGGTGTAAATGTGGATCTGGGTTAATGCTTTTCTATTAAAAATACAGTTATTCTATGTCTTGGCTTTCTTCTGTTTTCCAACCATAAAACAGAGACATGGACGCTCCATGGTGGTGAGGTGGTTAGAGCTGTTGCCTCACAGTTTAAAAAAAAACAAGTTCCTGGATCGAGTCACAGTGTCGGCCTCTCTCTCTGGATTTTGCATGTTCCCTCTATCCATGTGTGGATGTTTTTTTCCAGGTATTCCAGCTGACTTTCATGCAGTAGTCTAAAAAAAACCCAAACCAAAACAAAATAAAAAAAAACAGTACTGGCTTTATCAGTCGTTCAGAAGTGTGCGTGAGTGTGCACAGACTGGTGACCTGTCCAGAATTCACTCCACCTCTCACCAGATGAGACCTGGGACATGTTCCAGCCCCGCTGTGACTCCAAAAACGATGAAAGAAGTAGAGAAGATGGATGGATGGAAAAGGATACAAACCTCAGATCCATGTAAAGAAAATGAAAATGTATATGTCTGTGGCATTTTAAGCAAGCATACTTGGTTTTCTTTCTTTTTTTTTTTTTTAGTTTTGTTCCATGCCACTGAGGCTGAATCTAAAAAGAGAAGTGTCTATTTTTACAAACCTAAAAAAAGATCTAAAAAACACGTAAATGCAGCAGATGTTGGATAACTTTATCACTGTTGCAAAACACTGTGAAACTGGTTTCAAATGTGCCCTCAACCCACTTTTGGAAAGTCAAACTGCAGCACTTAAAAGTAGACGAAGTCACTTTTGAATTTTTTTTTTTTTTTAGTGCCATTAAGTAAATAAATTGCCTCAGCTAAGCTATCTCTTTTTGAGAAAAATTAGTTTAAAAAGAAAAGGCTTTGTTTATTTTGTTTTTGCAGAGGATGATAAGTGCTTCATGGTTTCATCAGTCTTATCATAAACTTTGTAACAACAGTAAAATGCAGCCAGGGAAAACAGGAGATTTACTGTATGTCATCTACAGCTGGCAGCGTGTGGCACTTTCCAAATAAAATATGTTTCAGGATGGCTTAACTGCAAGGCAGTCCATCATCCATTGCTATATTCATGGGTTAGGTTTGAACATTTATTGTTTGTTTAAAAAAGTAAGTTATCTAAATGAGTTGTCAGACTCAGAGGATCCAGGCACAAAGAACAGGCTCCTGCCCTTCCCAGCAGTGGACAAGTTCAAGGAGGTTTTAAAAAAGATAACTGGATGAACGCCATTTGAATGGTTTTAAATTAAAAAATGTAAATGAAAAAAAAATTGTACTTTTTTTTTAACGATTTATGAATTAAAGGACAAGAAGGGGCATGTGATGATATATGGATTTCTGTGTGGTTTAAAGTCTTAATGGGAAGGGACGTGTGTGTGTGTTTTGTTTTCTTTTTTCTTTAAAAGAGCTTTTTCATGAATATGTCTGCAAAAAAAAGAAAGAAAGAAAGGAAAGAAATCAATTCTCAATTTGAACAGCCTTTTCACTGCAGAATAAATCTGCGCTGCTTCAATCATTCATAAGTTTATGATGACACACTGAACAACTGAAAGGTCCTTGAGGAAACATAAAATCTATTACTACTCTGTCTGCTGCTGTTAGTTATGTCTCAGTAGTGTGCAGGGAGGTACAGAAGAAATGTCTAGCCAAGGGGGCGGAGAGGCTCACGTTGCTCCTCTAAAATACTCAGTTCATTTCCTGTTTCCTCGCGCCTGTCTCGTTACGTTTTTTCCAGGCTGTGGACTTCATTAGTCACTTCAGCATCCCCCTTCCTCTTTCATAACTCCTCGCAGATTTGAGACAATGGGGCAGCACTCTTCGTGTTGAGATGACATATTGTTTTCACAGCTGCCTTGTACAATTAGCTCCTTTTTAAAGGAGAGTAAGGGAAAGTTCATAACAGATGGAGCCAGACCAGGCCCAGGGTTTGATGCTGGGAGCAGTCCCGGGCCTGAGCTAATGTCTGAAGCCACTAATGCAACTTTGATGAGCACTGTGTGATACCACAAACGCAGCCTGCAGCGGAGCACAGAGCCATTTCTTTGAAAATCAAATATTCAGCCAGCGCTGCTCAATGTTCCTGGCAAAGAGCGCTCTCACTGACCAGCCAACGCTCCTGTTTTTGTTGTAGTACTATTGATACCGCCAGCAACATCACCCGTTTCAGTAGATAAGACATGATTCTAAACTAAATGCAAAATTTCCCATGAACTGCTGCATCATGAAGACATCATAAAGGAAGAACCAGGTCAGCGGCATCAGGGAAAACAATCTAGCTCCTGCTGTCTCAGTTTTATTTATTTTCACTTGAGAATTTAAAGTACACCAGAAAAGTTACCATTTATGGAGAGATAAATGTGTTGATGTCAACCGGACAAGCTGAGAGTTTGCATTTCTGGCTCCGAGTGTTTATAGTTTAGAGCAGTGGTTCCAAACCCTGGTATTCGAGTATCTCTGTCCTGCTTGTTGTGAATGTTTTCTTGCATCAACACACCTGATTCTAACTGATGGTCATCATCAGCATCTCATCATGGTCTACACAACTCTGTTGATAACACAGCCACGTCTCCCAGGGTTGTGTTAATGTAGAGAAACATCTAAAACATGCAGGGTAGGGGTAGTCAAGGATCGGTGTTGGAAAACACTGGTTTAGACTAAACTTTAGAGGAAAAAAAACCTGACATCTAAAGTGCGTGGGAGAAAGTTAGATGATGTTTTTTCAGCCGCTGACAGAAAGGTTTATTGGAGATGAACTTATAAACAGGCACTTTTAAAAATAACAATAACCATAAAATAAAAGCCTAGTTTTCTGTCTGAGCCATGTGCCAGACCAGTTAAATCTTCACAGATGTGGACATGTGTGCTGGTACCCTCAACATAGAAACAAAATGTCCTGAAAAGTAGCTAAATTCAAAACAGCTGTCTCAAGTATGGTTGCATGTCTTCAGCATGTGACAGAGTAAAACAATAAAAGCATGAAAAGACTGGATTTATTGTTTATTTTAAAAAGATATTCCGATGTACCTTAAGACAGACTGGTTAGCAGTCTTATAAATCCTTGCATAACAGTCAAACTACTTGTTAAAACTTTATTAGTATCACAGATGTCTAACTTTTTCACCTTCCACCCAGACCATTTGGAGAAAAGTGGGCACCATGTATTTTGGGATCATTGTGTCCACCGCACTGCACATAAAGCAAAGAAAGGAAAGGAAGGTCAACATAAAAGCCACTTAGAGGTAAAGCTGATAAGACCACCTACAGGCAGCTTCATGTTTCTGTGACTACAGCTATAACTATTATTCAGAAGTATAATGTCCATGGGACTATGGCCAACTTTCCAGGATGTGACTTAAAGCGGAAATACAACTCCTGACAGATAAGAATAATAGAAGGTAGACAAAGAGCTATGGAAAACCTCCAACGACCTAAACAAAACTCCGGTACGTCTCTATCTGATCACACCATCTGTCGCTGCGTGAGCAACAATTGGCTCTGTGGAGGACTTCACAATTAAAAGATAAAGAGAAAAAAAATTATAAAATGTATGTGGATTTGACACAAAGTTTCTTGGAAAGCGTTTTTTAGACTGATGAGACAAATATGGATTTTGTTTGAGTCATGGTTTAAACAGGATCAATGATCCAAAACACACAGATAAAAGTATCCAAGACAGGATTATAAGAAGAAAACTTTAGAGCCTCCTTAAATGCCCTTCTGAAAGTTCTGATATTATAGATCTATTGTACGGTGTTAAATAAAAAGCCCATCTAGAAATACGCCTATTCCTAAATATAGTCAAAATTGTTTTATTTTAAGGAAAACATTTCTGCCACTGCGGTAAGAAAATTTTCTTGAGTAGAATTCTTAACACTAGCAAAATAGTCTTCTAATTTTTTTGGTTTTGTTCTTTTCTTTTTATTTCATCACATAGGAATAGCATTGCGAAGTGAAATATTTAAAGTTAAACCATGAACCTTTCCTCAAACTTTATCAAGTGTTTTAATTCGATTCAATTCAATGCAACTTTATTTATAGCTTGCCAAATCACAACAAAGGCCATTTCAAGGCACTTCAAGAATGCAACTCTATCATGGTTCATGGTAATAAAAAAAAGGTTATAAAAAGGATTTTGGTCCCTAAATCTAATCAAACAGCAAGTTAAAAATCAAAGTAATATTGTGACAAATGGAAAGAAAGAAAAAACACACTGAACGATATATGTTAGATATATTATATGTTATCTCAGTCTCATGTTTTCTGAATCTTCAGAGTCAGTTAACACATTAACACCCTACCAGCTGTTATAAAAAAAGATTGTAATTTTTTTATGATTAAATCCTAAACAGAGTTATGTGAGCACATCCTGAAATCAACTGCTCAGTGATAACTTTTTCATATCAAAACAAAAAGATAATATTTAGTACCAAGAGATGAAAGTAGCTTAGTCATTCTTTGGTACTTTTTAATGTGACACAGTGAAATAAAATCAAGAACCAGTTCTAAGACCAAAACAATAGAAACAAGTTTGTCAGAGACAAATAAGAGCAACTATGAGCCACAGGAAATTAATCAGAGCAATAACGTTTCCAAAACAGAAGTCCTGCTGCATATTTTTCCATCACTAGTCTTTCTGTCTCTCATTGTTACATATAACTTCCCTCTTTGCACATATTTGTTGCACTTGGGCCTAAATATTGTTTCAGATTGCTTCCTGTCACAGTTGTGTGATCATGTGATCAGGAAAGATTACTTGGAAATAGTTTTTTTTATCCTGTTGTGTATTTCTGAATAGGTGATGTCTTTCCTGCCGTATCAGCGGTGACAAAAAGCCTGGTAATTTTGCCTGCTAGGTATTTTGAAAGCCTGAAGTTAGCCCTTAAATCATTCAACTATAGATATAAATTAAATGTCATCTTGCTCTTGAAAGTCCAGTTATGGTTAAAAGGAATTAAAACTGCATGTTTCCCGTCACAGTTGTCACTGCCAAACATTTCTGAATTGAAATCCCACAAAAATCTCACTTTACAGCTGTAATACGACACTTTTAGTATATTTACAATGCTTCTAACATGTTTGTGCTTGTGATCACTGTACAGCCAAAGCAAATACAAGACAGAATAGACTTTTTTAGTCTTTTAATCTTATATATGCATGCATTTATGTTGTGTTCATTTTATTTTTAGGAGTTACAGTAAGCTAAAACCAGATTCATCATTTCTAGGCAATGAAATGTGATTCTGTTGCACAAAATATGTATTCATCCTCATCCTCCTCATGTAAACACCAGTGTCTGAGAAAAAGAAAAATATATGGCGCCCTCTACTGGACAAAATTCATAATGTCCTGTGTCTTGGCTCTTCAATGGATGAAACATGGTTTTACAGTGGAACGTGCAGTATGTGACTAAAATGCATGTTTGCAAACATTTTGTGTATGAAAAGAATTTTAAAAAATGTGTATGTTGAAATATTCTGGATGTGACGAAAGAGGAAAATGCAGAAAATGGGTAAAATGGAAACATCTTCTACTCTACTGAGGCAGCCCCGAAAGTGAAAAGCTGAAAGAAGAAGCAGTTCAAAATGTGCATTTTATTTTGTTTCATATTATATAATTACTATTAATTAATTAATACTCTATTAGTTTTGTTATTAAATGTGCACATGCCTGATCACTAATGTAATGTTTTGAATTGAAAAATCTTTATTTCTGAAAGAACTGCTGGGAAAGCAGCACAGCGCTCAATGCTGAGTGAGTTTGAGATAACAACGATCAGCATCGATTCATCTCTGACCTGCTCTGAGGAACAGCTGTCAGAGATCTAACACCACGCATCTTCCTCTGTTAATTCTCAACCATTTCTTTCTGATTTTCTGACATCTTTACTTTTTTTCAATCATCCTGTCATCTGCTGTCAAGCATGTCCTGCCTGCATGTCCGCCTGTCTTATATCACTCTTCTACCCAACCCAGAAACCCTCCATTAAACCCAGAGCGGTTTTGTTTCACCCAGCAGCTGAGACACCACTGGAACTGCCAATGGGAGCATCAGACAGCCGGAGTGCAACATGTCAGTCTCCATGGTGACACGTTGCACATCCTGCATGCTGATTACCAGTCACATGCAGTACAGTGATACAGCTGTGGCAGCGCTGTAAGCTTGTCTGAGATTCAATGTTATATCAGATTCAGAACAACTCTTGTGTGTCCACAAATGTATAAATTAAAATGGTTTTATATGTTCTTTATAGATTTGGCAAACATTAAATGGGCAAGCATATGTTCTTGAACACAACCAGACATTTAACTTGTAGTGTTAATAATTTAAAACAATTCTACTATGTTATATCTGTGTTAAAATTAGACTAATTATTTTCTTCACCAAAATATCACATTTTATGTATCTACATCAAGTATCTTTGTTGATAAAGAACATTGATCATTTTGGGTGAAGCTTTAAATTTTTCATCTTTCTTATAGCAATACCACTTTTGCCCACTTGGGGGCAGCATATCACAATCAAGCCCATGTCAGCCACTAGCATAAGACACAAAAAAGTGCTCCTCCAGTGGAATAAAGTAGTATTACACATAGTAGGTATAAAACAACTGATAAAGCATTAGATTAAGTGACTTATTGGTTTTTGAAGAGGGGTTTTGAAGCCTGTTTTTCTTCATTCAAAATGCTTTCTACCATGCATATAAATCTTTAAGAAGTGGAACTTTTAGAAAAAATATTTTTTATATTCTAATTACAAATCTATAAAATATTGAGCTTCAGACGGAAGAAAATAACCCAGTTTTAGACCACCATCCCATTTGAACCTCATGTTTCCTATAAGTGCCAAAAGAAATATGTTTCTTCCTTCATTGTATAAAACTTTCATATTCATTATTCTTAATACTACATGTTCTTTATATAAATGATGCTGGGAACAATATTCTTCACAGTACAAGGAATTTTTTTTCAATCATTTTATATAACACAACCATCAGGACAAAATTTTATTTCTTTTAAGAAAAAAGCAGAGACGTTCTCGGTAGGTTCAGGTATCGTGAACTACAAACTGCATTTTTAAACAGTTTAAATAGTACATGAGTCTGTTCTCATTTAACCTTATTTATAAACTTGAAAGTAATGTCACTGCAAGTTAAACCTAATAAGTTCACAGTGTTTGAGATTTGTCTCAAGGTTGATGTGGGCGGGGCTCCATCAGTCATGCTCCAAGGCTCGGCCTGCGCATAACTTCTCCTCACACTTTGTAAGGACGGTTTCTAAGAGACACCACAGACAGAGTCACATATTTTGTCTGTCTTTGGAGCATAGCTATATGTGTGGGAGAGAAAGACCTCGTCATCCACTCAGCGGCATCCTAAATCAAAGGAGCAGGGCTCCTGCCTTTTGGACGATGAGTGATGCTGAGCAACAGTAATGAAGCGTATTCACAGCGGCAGCATCAAGGGTGGCGGAGCCCTCGGTATTGCATTAAGACTGCCTGTTCCCTGTCACATTTGGCACATTATTTATTATCCAAAGCGAGTGAAGACAGAAAGAGAAGCTTGATGTAGAAAGGATTTCATGTTCCCTCTTTTGCATTTGACTTGCTTTAAACATCCCCACAAAAGACAGCAAAGCTAAATTAATCAGTGGGAAAACTTTCCGTGACATGATCATTTTTAGGGAGATTACTAAATTTAATGTTATTGTGGATGTACATCATCAGTTATCATCATTGTGTCACAGATACACACCGTCACAGCTCTCTGTCAGTTTTTGTGTGATTGTTATCCTCCTGTTAAATCTGAGCTATTAATCAAGGTAATAAGCTGCTGGAGCTGCATTGTGCTTTCCTCATCAGAGGATATTTGATAAACTGACAAGCATCTGTAATTAACAAGTCAGTTTAGGGAGTTTATTTGTGTGTGAGAAAAAAAAAAGGTGACAACAAGGGAACACAGGAGGAATATCAACTAGATCAACAACAAGAGACGATTGAACAAGTGAATAAAGTTTATAGCAAAGTACTTAAACAGTAAATACTTGTCTAGCTATAAAAAGTCTTGAGAAACTTTTCTTTTAACTAGAACAGAAGAAGCCAATGCGTTATAAAGACAAGGGACACACATTTGACATCTGAGCTTTGGCTGCTTAACAACAAACAGCCAGACAGCCTGAATGTTCAGTTTTCAGAATATACCTTTAATAACTCTGAATTGTGAATAAAATGGGTAATTAAACATCTTCTATTAGTTCCATGTGAGATCTTATTCAAGAGTAAAAAAAAAAAGAAGATTCACAAAGAGGAATGTTGTTTTCATCCTGATAACAGAAAACTGGAGCAGCTCTTCACCTATGCAAGGATTCAAGGATTCTGTGTCCTTTGGTGTCCACTGGGAGGTCCTTTGAAAATATTAGGCTCCCATTTTTATTGCAGTGAGTTACATTAATTTCCAAACGGTGTTAAAGGGCCAGAGCTAACCAATGCCAGAGACTTTATTTATGACTGATATGACCATTTTTTTGCAGTGGCGGTTTCCAGTAGGTTGACTTACAGGTGGTTTCAATGAGTGAACACCTACAACAGGCGCTGGGTCAGTTTCCAGTCAGGTGTGAAGCACCTAGGATGAGATATTTCATCTTCAAGTCATAAGATATGGTCCTCATGTTGGAAAAGTGTGGACTGGCCATGCCAGTTTAGGAACTTGCTGCTGTTTAGAAGTATCTCAGGGTCACGTTCGCATTTGTGAAGAGTCCAATAGTCTGTCAGTGTGAAGAGACTGCAAGTCAAAAAGCTAAAGGTGTGATTTTAAATGCTTGTCCAACCCTCAGCTGTGAGTAATGATAGAAAGATTAAGATACAAGCAGCAAAAATGGGATTCCTACTAAAAGCAACTGGGAAGAGGCTCGAAGGTGAGTTGAGGCTCTTTTACATATAAGGGAGGAAGCTGGTTGGAGCGCCTGGTCAGGATGCCATCTGGATGTCTTCTTTGGAAGGTTTTATTGGACGTAGTCCACCTGGAGGAGGCCATGGGGTGAATCTGGGACTCCCTTGAGAATTTATATCTCTCAGATGGCCTGAGGAATTCTTTTAATCGTCTTCCTGGAAAAGCTGGAGGAAGGATGGATGGGAATGGCAGTTTAAAGACTTCACTTAGTCAAAGAACACCTAGAGTTTTCATGCTTGACTGTACAGAGAAAAACAACATGTGCTATCAAAATCCATTACAGCAAGCTATCCCCATGGCAGCAGCCAACCTAAATCTTCTGTCACCAGCCTTTTTATATTCCTTTTTATGCACTATGACAACACAACAACACAGTGACACTCGACGAAATGGCTCAAAAATCTGCTTGCAATAGCAGCTGCCACTCAAGTCAGTACACTCAGGTGGTTGCAATCAGAAATGCATGTCACTTCTGTGTCACAGTCAATTACATGGGATCCAAAAACAGCATAATTCATGTCATGCTCTAATACCTGGGTCATATTAGTGCCTCTTTAATCAATTTAATGTGTTCTGAGGTAAAAAAAAAAAAGAAAAAAAGAAAAATTAAACAGTGTGTTGCTACATCAGCTTTGAGCAAATCCCATTATTGATTGCCGACTTCATTAACCTGCTGCGCAGCGTGTACAGCAGGTTAATGAAGACTTTATACGGGTAAAATCATCGCCTAATGCATCCTAGGAGACACAGATGCTTTGAAGCTCTTAACAGGCTAGTATCTTCCTCATATCCAGGTGTTAATCTCAACAGTTTAAAAATGATAAGGTAATAAGGGCTTTTGGGTCGATGAGGTGTAGACCACTAGGGTGCATACATATTAAAAACAGCAGTAAGGAATGTGATGGAAATGGCAGTCTAAATTACTGTATATTTCAAAACAAACATGTCCATCAAAACGTGTGAAACATCTTTCCAAAGAATGAGGAAAACCTGAAGAGCAACTTCGAGATCACAATGCTAACAGACTAATTCAGAAAACAGGAATAAAGGTTACTCATTAGAAACCCCGAAAACCCCCAAGAATTAAATATGTTATAACCCAAAAATGTTGCTCTGCCAATATTTTTCGTATTTGTACTTGTTCAGGTTTTGATGTCTGAGCAATCTGAACCACTGTAATTGGTCTGACCTTAAATCTGAACACACAATAATGAAAATAAAGTGTTCCATATTGGCACTGACTCTTATTAATCATAGTAATTTGACGTGATTAAATAGAAACAACTGAACTTCACCTCTTCTCCTGAGTAAATAAGTAATTAATGTTTGTTTATATCATACTTTTCTGAAACAGCAGTCACAAAATGCTTTACAATAAAAATAGCATCATAAAATACATAAGGCACAATAGAATACCTAAAATACTAAACACAGAATGCTGAAGACAATAAACAATCAATGTAAGAACTGATCATAGCAGCCCTTTGTCTAACTGATATGCTGGAAGGAATTAAAATGTGTTAGGATGTTTTTTGAAAGCAACAATAGAACCTAATGAACATAAGGAGAAGGAGTTTGTCCCAGAGTCTAAATGCAACTATTTTCAAGGATCTGTCTCCTCTGTTAGGATCACTGCCAATCCGTGTTACTCCCCTACCAGAGCAAGGTGTGACATCCTTTGGACTGCATTGGAAGTGTTGGACATGTGCACTTTAACCCCAACAACACTCTCCGACAGAAAACCCGTTCATCCTAAGGACATGACAGGCAAACACGAACAGAGTAGAAGTGAAAACACAGTCCAGAGCAGCGGGGAGTGCACAGACCTTTATTCAGGGGAAACTAACAAAAAAAATAGCCATAAAACAAAGAAGACTGAACCAGGAGAACTAGAGGGTATCATATGACCAAGCTGTCACTCCCAACAGGCGAGTACTTGAATTTAACTAAGACTTCCTGTGAGTTTTCAAGACAACAGAAAAGCAGAAGCACAAGGCTTCCTTATATCACTTCCTTTCCTCTTTTCCTTTCCTGTCCACTACCCAGACTAATTAATCTTGTCCCGGGTTGAAATTAATGACACTATCTATTATTTCATTGACAAAATTGCCTCATCTTGCAGAGACATTATAAATTATGTCTTAGCCACTGTGGATTTTTCACATAAGCATCATCCCCTTAAAGTCTAATAATTACCATGCATTAGCATATATTAGCCCCTGCCAAGGTCAGTGACAATTCATTTCACACAAGTGCTCCAAGAGCAGGAGTTGCATGCTGTTCAGATTTTCAATTTGCTAAGACAGATTGGTGATAAAAACTTTCTTTGAATGTTTGAACTATCAGGGGGTTCTTCTGAGGCTCAAGATCCTCTCTGAGACAGTTAGGACTCTGGGCTTTTGACTGTTCTGCAGACTACTTTTCTTGATTTGATTTGGAGCAAATTAGGTACAACTTTGTGGAAGTAAAGTGAAGGTTGCTCAAAAGCCTTATAGAGTGGATTTTACTTTCAGCTCTATCTCGTTCCCAGGATGGGAATCAGAACAATAAATGGCTAATTTGAATGGAGCTCGTATCAAATCAAGCTATATTCTTAGCTGGGGTCCGGCTAATTGAGTCTGTTAAATTTGTGTTTTCCCACCATATTTCACAGGGCACACAGCCCTGCATGTTTTAGACGTTTCCCTGCTTTAACACCCCTGATTCAAATAATAGTCATCATCAGCAAGTCTGGTAATGAGAGTCATTTGTATCAGGTGGGTGGTGGCCCCTACCATGCAGTCTGGCTCCTGGGTTTGACAGCCACCTCCCGATGCAAACAGCTTCATGTGATGGTGTGATAGGGTTCCCTCACTGGTTCTTCTCTCCCCAGCAATGTTTTCCATGTTATTATTTACTTTAACCTTTGACTGTGTTACATCACTGACAGTGTTCAGGGTTAGGTGGGCGGATGTGTGGGACTGATTTTGTTTTTACTGTGAAAGCACTTTGTGCTACATTTCATTGTACGAAAAGTGCTATATAAATAAAGTTTAATTTGATTCCGGGTAGACTCCAAACAACTGCTTGTGTCAAAATGACAGATGGCACCATTTGAGCTTAGCAACAATCTCACCTGACGGCTCAGCAGGAACTGAAATCTGCTGGAGGGTTGACTTCACAAAAGGATGATAACTGGATGACAAAACAACCTGAAATACCCTTTGTCATTGAGTTCAAGAAAAATTCAAACACCATTAAATGACTCAACAGCGGAAATAAATTTGCATTAATACAGAAATTTTAATAGTAGTATACATCTTTACAAAAGGAGCACTGTGTATGTGGTTTACATGTCTAAATATTTCTACATCAACCATTTATTAAAAATACCAGGCTTTTTAGAGTCCCTCTCTGAACAATGTAAAAGTACACTCATAGTAACAGACTATTACTGGTCTAGATTTCTCTTTACATTAGCAGAACAGATACACTTAGCCAGTATCATTTTTACTCAGTGTATGAACAGTTGAACAGGTATGGTGTTCACAAGACACGTTTATCACTTTATAGTATATTGGTATTATTTGTAAGTCACAGGAGAAACATTTGTTCACGGAGCAAAAAATCTATTGTGTCTATTTCTCTCTAACCCTCAAAAAAAGAAGAAAAAAAAAAGAGAATAAGTCAGTTTAGGTTTTACTTGAAGATTTAAAGGTAGGGTAAGGGATTTCTGGACGATGCCATGTTTGTTGATATCTGAAACAGAGCATCAACAAAATAAAAATAGAGCTAGTTTCTACCTCCCCTCCCTCCAGTTCTCCCTGAGAAAACATGCCATGAACTCTCCCTCTTCCCCCACTTGATGTGCAGGAGCACAAACCCTTCCGCTGTCTGTGACCGGCTGGAGTGTCATAATTTGGGGTTCACAGAGCCAAAGCTGTGTATGAAGACGTGATTGTTAAATAAATTCATTTTATGTTTTTTACAGTGTAAGAATGGGACAAAACATATTCCAGGTTAGAAATCATATAGAATCGCTTACCCTACCATTAAGTCATAAAACATTTTTGTGACTTTTAACTCATGTTCTAATTTTGTATATTAAAGTATTAATATCGCTAGTCACTTTTCCTTTACAGTTTAAATGGGAACTGGTTTAAGCAAAGCACAGATATCACTTAACATAATTAAAAGCCTGCCAGCTGTTTTACTGTGTGGCATGATGCACTGATTATTATGTTTCCAAACATAGATGAACACAGAACCAAAATAATTACATACCCACAACCCAAATGAACTTGCTGCAATCTTTTTCCAAGCAATTACCTCCATTAAGGGTTATATCTTTTGCAGTCTTCCTTCACAAGTTCTACACTGATTTGTTGTAGAAATAAAACTGGATATAGGCTTATATTATGAGTTTATCCATGTAGCTGACTGATTTGACTAAATACATGAGCCAAAACATAGAAGGTTGCTGAACAAGAGAGCAAAAGGTGTTCACAAAGCCTCACACAGGCCACCTGCCTGTTCTCATCCACTTTGTTGCACCTTAGTAAAATAAGCAATGAGCCCCAGGCCTGACACGTAGCTAATTAACTAAACAGTGAAATTTTTTTAAAGTCACACTTTGACAAAGAGCATCTATCATAAAGTTCACTAGAGTTCTCGTCAGTGTTAAACTTTCTCCATGTCACCCAACACATATCTCTGAAATCTGGTCCTTTACAGGCTCCACTTGCAGAACTACGGGGGTTACGCTTAGTTTGTGCTTTCAACCTGTTTAGTTTACATTTTGAGATATTATCTAAACTGAACAGAACATGAAAGTATGGTTCATGTTTCTAGTCATCTCTGTGGGGCATTTCTGTGGAGATTTCTCAAAGAAGTCCATCCATTTAAAGGGAAAATCAAAAATTGGTCGACGTTTATGTAACTGAGGTGGCAGTGCTGCAAATGTCTTCTATGAGAATTTTAAGGTAGCTAAGTGAAGTTTTTTTTGTCCTGTTTTTTTTTCCCTTCCAGTAAGACAATTTAGAAATAGAGTTTCCTCACAGACAATAAGTACCCATACAATGATTCAGGTACAAAAATGAGCTCCAATTTCTTGGGATTCAGCTCTGCCAAGTACGAAAATAATACCAGTACATTCTAAATATTTTAACGTTCACCCTCTGCAGAATAATGAAGCAGCTCTGCCCTAAATTGCTCTCCAACTATCTGGTGGATGTTTAAGCTGACCTGGTTCAGGCCGCACCTTAAGTCTCATTTAATCTTCATTCTCCTTTCTGCGTTTCAAGTGGGGATGTTGTCTGAGAAGAAACAGGGAAATAAACTTAACCTGAAAAAAAAAATTTCCCTTGGATTAAAGGATGGAATCAAGTTTTTTTTCTTAATCTCTGTTTGACTAAAGGGCTGTCATGCCCACAAGCTTCTTCTCAAACTTTCAGCTGCAGCATTCAAAAGTGCTTATCCATGACAAATGCAGCCAAATGTCAGTCTTTCCCTTTGATGAAGAAATATGGGAGTCTATATGTCATTGGGACGTATCAGAAATTAGACCCCGTAGGGGCTCGAAGCTGACGCAAGAGTCAAGTGGGAGGGAGAGAAAGGAACAGAGAGAGAGAGAGTGAGAGAGAGAGAGAACATGTATCTGTCTGCAGACCTTTATCCTTTATTTTCAGTCATCCCAAGGAAAAAAAAGAGGATGTTTGAGTGTGCAGTTTGTCTCTGTAATCATATCTATCAGAAGGTGCACGCGTAGACAACGCCCACCACCACAATGTTTCCAATAGTGGCGATGATGGCGATCCAGAGCCAAATGGCATCGCTTGACATGGACTGCTGCTCGTCCTGCTGGCCGTGCACCGAAGCCGCTGAGGCGGCGGCGTTGACACTAGCTGAGGAGTTGAAGAGCGAGTGCTCGCCACTGTAGTCATCGTTGGGCGAGGAGTCCATGAAGGCTCCTGTCATAACTGGGATCTAGAAGGAGAAGAGGAAATAGACGGAGAATTGTTAAAATACCTTTAACAGAGTTTAAATAACATCTGTAAATAGAGCATTTTTTTTCTTCGATATGGTGGGGGTTTTATTGTATAAAGACTGTTTTATTTTTTATTGATGTCTTTATTTTAGTCTTTTACTGCATCAGAGTTATTGTTCTTAGTGTAAAATTTATTTGACAATATTTGATGTATTTGTGTAATTATACAGCTCTTTGATCAGCTCCTTGTTTTAACTGTGTTAGATAAATTAATATTAACTTTGACTTTAAGATATAGGGGCTTTAATAAAATTGAAGGTACCATGATTTGAAATACTCTCATTCCACTGCTTTTAAAGTTTGTATTTACTCACTAATTTATGTTTAATGGCTAATTATCACACAATGTGTCTATAACAAAAGTTCAATGATGTAATCTTCTGCATTGCATGGACTGTAGCATGACTGGTAACACATAAATGTGCATAACAATCATTTCTGTATGTAATATACATAGAAGAAAACCAGGAACCAAGCTGTGGTGTATTAAACTTTGTTTTGATTCACAATTGGGACTGAGCACACATAATGACAGAAATGTGTGTGTGTGTATATATATATATATATATACGTACATTTATACAACCATATGGGTCTCCTGTGACCAAATCTCTTTCATTTTATTGGCATGAAAGCACAGAAGACTGATTTCCTTCTCCATTATACTTTGCTTAGAAAAATAAATGTGTACCACATGTTATTAGGTATGGAAAGCAGTGGAGAGATACAGTTTTACAGAATAACAAATTGAAGAATTCATCTCAAAGACAAAGAAAAAGAAATGTTCTTTTTAGTTTTTAAACTATTCAAATATATACTCAATCCCTAAAATCAGCTTTTTTAAAAAAAGAAACTCGATTAAAAATTAAGTAGCTGTTATGAAAAGGTATTCCCGTGATAAGGATCTGCCACTAAAAGCACTCCATCACCTCCGACTTGGAGCCTGGATTTAGGAACAACAGAGAACTATTGATTTATGGATATCAGTGTTCTGACTGGAACGGTAGGATGCAAAAGGTCAGACAATCTGTCCTCAAGTACAACAACACTAGAGCATATCATTACACATTAATATTATGCTTGCCTTTGACTGGTAATACTAATAAAAATAAACAAACCAGGCTCACTAAGGCAGGCTGTTTGATTTAAGATTTAATTCCATGCCACCTTATTTACTTTTCTTTTTGTAGATCACTAAATGAATTTTGACTTACACTAAACAACATGTAGATGCAAAATACAGACATAGAAATGATGACATGTTTATTGTGTCACGACCAGCGTAGTGCATGAGATGCTGTGCCTGTCACATTTACATGAGCGCAGGATCGTCATGTCACATGCAACACAGACAGTCATGCCCCGGTCACACGCTAGCATGTTGTCAGCACGCATTTTCTTCACAGTTAGCTACAAGGACACATGTGACACTCAACTTTACATGCAGCAGTCTGCGGAAAAAGTCCAATCGACAAGCAAAACAAATCTGAACAGGACAGATCAAAACTATTTTTAACATTTGCTTCAGTAAGATAAAGTGGTCTAGTCTTACCTTATTTAAAATAAGACATACTTTACTGGAAACAAAGAATTGTATATTCCATTTAGGAAAAATGAGAAAATATGGTATGTGTGTCATTTTAAAATGATTTTTAAAAAACCTAAAGCCCCAATTAAAACTTAACCCTTTTTAAAATTTGCCAAAACAAAATGTCCTATGTCAACATGTTTTTGATTTTTTTTTTTTTTTTAATGGAGGCCACTATTAACCTCACTCATCATCACACAACATATTTTCATGAATTTTATGAATTTATGACCTCTTAATTGTCAGGTTTATCTATTGAAGTGCCTTTGTTTTTGAGTGAAAAAAGTTTTTTTTTTTTTCCCATACTACACATGCAAAATGAATTTTTTTTCTGTGTGGTTTATCAGGGCTGTCAAAAAATTGACAGAAACATTTATGTTTATTTATTGTACAAATTTTTTTTTTTTTTAAATTGCAACACCTGAACACACGCAAAAAAATGCTCTTTCCAAGATTGCCATATAAAAATTGTGCACCTATATAATAATATATAACTATAACTGTGTGTGTGTATATATATATATATATATATACATATATATATATATACACACACACATACATATATATATACATATATACATGAAGATATATGTATGTGTGTGTGTGTGTGTGTGTGTGTTTATGTGTTTGTGTGTGTAGACAGATAGATAAACTCAACATCCAACATGGCAATACAGTGGAAGTCTATTGCTGCATCAGTAGCTGGCTCTATAGAGTCTCTATAGAGACTCTTCTACAGCTACTAATTTGTTAAATGCCGTTTTGGAACCTTTGGGTATGTTATTCCCTAGTTGTGTGCATCTCTGAGTGTACGTGTTAACATGTGAGTTTGTGTGTTTCCAAGCTCTATATCTGTACATCATGTCAATAACCTTACTCCACTTAGACTGGAAAACATATTTCAGAGATGTTGGAGGAAAAAAAATGATGCTAAGAATACTTCTGAGGGATGATGAGCACTGACATACACAGAATTTTTTTCTTGCTTGCCTATTTGCTCACCTTAACGCTTGCTCCCTCTCTCTTACAGCCACCCTCTCCCTCTTAGGAACACACAGGCTGACGTGCACCGACATTTACACATACAAGAACACAGAAACCCACACACACACTAACACACATCCCTATTTCTGGTTTTCTCCTCACACATGGGAAAACACTGTTTAGAGAGCATTCTGCTACTTTCTGCTCTTTGGCCCCTGGTGGTGAATGATAACATGACACATCCTGTGGAGCGCCTGCTGCTCTCGTGAGCATGATGGAGAGAGACAGGCATGCATGAAGTCCAGCAACCTGGTTTTCCCCCACCCCACTCAGTTAAGCGTAACTGCTGATTCGTCCACTATGCTATGACATTTGTTTTTATAGTAGGTTACACACACACACACACACACACACACACACACACACACACACACACACACACACACACACACAAAGACATGCCATATTGTAGTGCCTCACTGCATGTTTACATGCATGCAACCTGTGTTTACTCAAATGTGACTGGTTAAGTCGTCTACAGAGAATAAAAAATGCACAAAATGCAAAACCGAATCTCAGAGCTATGACCTGATTATTTAAATATAGCAAAAATTAAATTCATAAAATGACCTATGCTTTGAATAGGAAGCCTACGCTTAGATATCTGTTTAGCATTATTCAATTTTTCAGCTGACTGCACCAGAATCTCAGAAATATTGCCCATTGCAACTAGGGACTGAGTCATTAGACTATAACCAATGAGTTTCTCACACTGCAGTGGATCTTCCAAGAATTTGCAAACAACACTTTAATTTCCCATAATACAATGTTGAAAACACTCCAGACTTGAAAATATCATCTTGTATTAAAATTCAAGCTCATCTAAAAGTCAGTGTGAGGACAATGCTTTCAGCCACATTTGCATTCTTTATATTTATGTTTTATATTTTAGTAACTCATTGTCCACAGGAGTAAGCTGTTTTCTTAACCAGGGTGCAGAATAAAATTAGGTGGATACTTGGAATGTGTGGGAGAACATTTCAGAAGTAAACCCTCATCTAAATATTTGGTTGATCTGGTTAACTGCTAGGAAAGGAGGGATGAAAATACTGTATGTACTGTGTGTGTTTTAGTATTTTAAATGAATAGTTTTTCAAGGAATTGCTTCTCAAAATACTCATCCAAGCTCACAATTCTTGTTTGAATCATGTATATGTTACTAGAGGAGCAAGCAGTTAACTACTCATGCACCTGGAGATGCAGCATGTGAAACCATCTCAGTGTTGAGGCAGGCAGTGAAAGTCATCCCCAAAGAGTTACTACCAGGAAACATACTCTTGTTGGCATAAAGGCATAAGAGGACTTCATAAGAGGGTTATTTTTACCCCTTAAAGACTAGAAAAAGTCTTTTTGGGTTCATCTGTGTTGACAGTTTCAAACTTTTACTATTATGCTAATTATACTTGTTTATCTCTATGTTTTGTACGTGTTCTGAGGAGTTCACTATAAGTAGCACAAGCTATAGACAGTCATGTAACCACAGCATCCAATCATGGGATTGTTTACTGATGGTTTTTAAAAAAAAAAAAAAAAAAAAGAAAATAATGAAAAACAACAAGGTTGACTTTTCTCTTGGTGTTTAACTTATATATCTCAATTTCTTGGAGGGACGTCAGAGGTTGTCTGGGGCAAGTGTTAAATTGGATTGACCCTTGATGGCATTGTGTGGATTTCAAGCACAGATGAAGTTTGTTACTTAACCATGCACTGACACACAGCTCTTCGACAAGGGGGTCATCAATATCCAAGAAACCATTGTTGATGGTAATCAAGATAAACAATGCATACTTAATCAGCTACACCTAATTAAAATGGACTATGTAGGACCTTCAACATCTGCCTTTTTGCACTATGGAGGAGCTTTAACTGCATCTGATAAGCATTCCTTCATCAATTCTAGAAGTTTGCATGAACCTTATTTAACTCCTTCACTTGTATACAGCTTTCAGATAAGCAAAGACAACATTATAATTAAGTATAAATGTATTATTCATATCTACTATGTACAGGGTACACAATAAATTATTCCATGGGCTATACATAATGCAACATATTTTGTTCCCTGTGGCTGGTTGTAACTTCCTTCATCTATTAATAGCACTATCCAACCGTGCAAAGCACAAAAATGGAAATTTAAAATATAAAATGTTTTTCAAAACTTTGTTTTGAAGACTGTTTTTCAAAAATCTAATTCTGAAGCAATCCAAATATTAGCAATAAATTCTGATGATTAACCAATTTATTTGTTTTGATAATCCTTTGTGCCACAAGCTATATCATTATTCTGGTTATTTTCAGGTTATTTTTAAGTCTATCTTGGAAATAGTATGGAGAGGCATGGCCTGCTTTCCTCATGTTACAGGCAGCATTTACATTGCATGGTTTAACTGACCCAATTCCAAATTTTATCTCCTGTGTCCCACACATTAGATATGACCTGTGGACATGTAAGGAGAAAAAAAAGGTGCATCAGCTTGCACAGCCTCAGGTTTTATTCAGAGATGATATAAACATAAATGTTCATTTACATCTGTCATCCAGGCAACCAGCTTGTTTTTCACCAGTGTCCTTTGAAAATAACTCAGTTTTCTTCCCACTTTGCCACTTGACTTTTTTCCAGGTCAGTAGCCAACCTGATCTACCTTTCACATAGTTCCTTGAGGTAATGAAGATTATGAGATATGATTCTATGTTTATAACTCAAATAAAAAATAATGGATATAGATTATAAATCTTAATTCTCTATCAATATCTGCAGTGTAAATGCAGCCCATGTCCTCTCATCTTACCCACCTTTTATATCCACTGCATTCACAGTACCTCAGAGATGAAAAGTTGAAACTGGAAAGTATAATCAGTTTTTTCTGTATTTACTTAACTTATATCTTCACTTAATTAAAAAAAACAACAATCTTTAAAAAAGGCACAAAAGATCAATTGTCCTTTCATAAGTTAATAATTATGTAAGTATTAAGTATTTTGTCTTTCCATCCGGATATCGCCTCCTTGGGTATGACATAAAATGCAAGAACCCCAAAAAGTTGGGTCTCATAAGCGTTACTCAAAGTGAATAATACAAAACATGAATTCTGGGGTTCTGAAAAAAAAATCCCTGTTAATCATAATCATTCTTTTTTCTCCTGGAATTTAAATTTTTTATTTTTTTTACTTTACACTAAATGTCTTGGAGGGTAATTAATTGATGGAAACCTTCATTGTTTATAGATGCCAAAGATGCTCCAGCCTTTAGCAACTTTCAAGGTCTGTTATTATATTCTGGATTCAAAAAAGATTCTCAAGTGTTACTCACATTTTCTTTTTTATTAAACATAGAAAAAACTAATTTATTTACCTATACCAAAAGTCTTAACCTGACACAATTAGCTAATTGTGCATTTTTTCATCTATTATCTGCAAAATTATCTGCAAAATATTTTTTGCTGTACTACTATGTGGTACAGTGTGAACTGAGGCTTTTCTTTCATTTTAATTTCTTTTTCATTTTAATTTTAATTTGCTTCAGCCATATATCTGCATTTCCTGTTCTGGGGCTAAAAAGGGGCTAATCTAAGAAATGGTAACACAAGAACTGAAATAAACACTGCATGTGGCACATGAAAACTTTGATAATCCTGTTTGGATTAATGTCTCATTTGTAAAAGAAGCTTTGAAAGAGGGAGGAGACAAAGTGATTAAAATTCTAACTATTGAGAACGAGGCCTGTGGATAATTCAAAACAACCAGGACATTGTTTTTGGAAAGACATGCAGTCTCTAAATTTTTCAAGTGAGATGTTCTGTCCTCGAGGCTGCTCAAAATTACAGCCTCCTCCACTCAGTAGGAGAGAGGGCTTTCTGCGTTATATAAAAATATAAAGACAAAAAAACTCTAACTTTAGAGAAATCTCCCAACTGGCATATTTTCACACCTCCTTGGTTCTGAGTGATGGAGACACCTGTGCAACGTGCGACACAGTGAAACCCTAATCTACAGCAGACGACACTGTGTAAATGTACAAGACCACCTGCTCTTGTTTCACAGCTTTGATTTATTTATCCCAGCTGTGCCATGAACTGCGCCTACCTACATGGATGATCACAGTTAATTGTGAAAAAGGATGGACTCTATAATTACCTCCTGTGGGACGTCAGTGCCAGAAAGTATGCGAGTAGTATGATTTTGGGATAAACAAATAAAACCCCAGTGAATGTGTCTGGATTGTGGTGAGACTACTACATATATGCTTAGTTGAAAAAGCAGTCAAACAAAAACAAGTTTTTTTTTTATTGTTGCTGTTTTTTGCAGGTACTGATAACAAGGCCAGTCTTTTTGCCCTTGTGAAGAAAAGACTTCACTCTCCACTCTCGACAATCAGCAGCACAGCAACGGATCCCTGCTGTGTTAGGAATGGACTTGACCTTTCATGCACACTCAACTGATTTTACCTCCAAACCAACTGCTCTACTACTGCTTGATGTGACCCACAAAACATTCGAGAATATAAAATCATACCCTTTTTTCATTCTTATCTCTCTTCAAAGCCTTTTGTTCTGAAATAATGATCAAAGAGTTAAACATACTGGTGTGGAGCATGATGACAATTACGGAAAATGTGATGTTTTAAGTTTCGTTTCTAGATTTAGTGTCAAGAAAGAAAAAACACTTAGGCTCTGGCTAAAAAAATGTTAATAAGAAAGTTTTGTTTCATATAAGAAAGTTCACTCAAGTCCAGCAGGCATTGCTGCATATAGCATCATTAATTAATACTTTCCAGACTCAGTGCAAGGACATTAGTGGTACCACAGACTGGGCACAAACCCTTCTAAGAAGATGCCTTATATGTAGGTAACTTAAATTCAGTAAATATCACATGGATTTACATTCCGGTTGCTACTTGAACTTATTACTGAAATAACTGGGATCCAGGCGTAGTTTAGGACGTAAATGGAAGCGTGTTGGGGAAAAATAATAAAGAAAAGTGCAAAAGCAAACAAACAAACAAAAAAAGTAGTAGCATCTAGCTGCATTTCAAGAATAATGGTGACTCCAAAGCTGAGTGCAAACTTTGTATAACAAAATATCCAGCAGAACAGAGTCAACAAGCTAGTCCAGTTGCTCATTCAAAAGGTTTGATTAAAATGTTAAGTTGTACCTGTTCGTTTGTATCAGTGAAAAAAAAGCATTAATATAAGGATTTATGAAAACACTGAATTTAAAAAAAGGCTGACCAACATATAAGACTAATAATACTCAATTAAGTTAAAACAAAAGGGTCTGAGTGATGCTAAATAAAGGCAGCCCTAATAACTGGTTCTTCTGTGGGATCCAAGATGAAAGAGTCAGACCTCACCTCACTAGAAAGGGAGGGGGGTGAGGTGATACTGGATCTCAGGCCACTGATGCAATTGAACTCAATCACACCACAAGCTGCTTCCAAATAAAGTGCATTTCCTTCTTATTAGTTTGGTTCCATACCTATATTGTCACTTTTTTTCTTTCACGACTCATGACTGCCACTGTACATACACACCCATCTTCAGACCATCCAATCAGGGCTTTAATCAACTAAATTAAAGTGGTGGCAGTGCCTCTCAGCTGCAGCTGCTCAGTGTGATTGTACAGAGATGTGACTTCTTTTTCTGAAAATCTCACTGCTCCTTCCGTGCCTTCGTCTCAACCCTGCCGCCACAGGTGTGCATCACATCACCGGTTAAAATGTCGTATGAGACCTGAAGTCCAGCCAGAAACAATGGGGAATTGATTGTGTACAGCCAGATCTGGACAGAGTAATGAATGTGGGTACTAACAGTCAGTGAGAGAAGTGATGGGCATTAAGTCTTAAATCACACTGTTACTAGTGAAAAATGCAACAAAGGGACAGGTACTGGCCAATGCACTTGGTAGATACATGACTGGATGATATCAGCTGCGAATGAGCCAATCATTACAAAGCATATTGCAAACAGCTGGTGCCAACAGGTAGTCATCCTTAGTGCTCTGCATGAGCTCAAGCTAGACTCAAGCTTGATAGGGCTGTTACATTTGCGTGCATGAAAAGTGACATATTGCTTTATAGGATTATTAATGTGGAAGTTGTGTGAATAATTTGTGCAGCACATCAAAAAACTTACAGTAAATGAACTGTGATTTGTGCACTGAAACCCCCCTCCACCCAAAAAATGTGGATTAATTTCATGTAGCATGTCTTGAGGAGAAGAAATGACGCTGTATTGCAGCCACCTAGATAAAACGATAGATTTAGATCGTCCCAAAACAGATGGTAGCATATTGAACTAGTCACGCTATAAATCATGAGGATTTGAAGGAGGCTTGTTTACCAGCTCAGTGGTGTTGAAGCTTCTGCATTCAGGCCTGGTTGCTACGAGTCAGATTTACCGCTCTGCCTTCATTGATTTCCCCTGTCTCAGCGGCGCAGCAGCGTTTTTAAATAAATCTTATAACTCAATAGAACAAGTGTAGCACAAGTTATATTCAGTGGACACCTCGATCAATGTCAGCTCAGACGACATTCACCAACAAAGAAGAAAGTTTATTATACTCCTTTAGTAATATGAGATGTTTTTATTGCATTCATGTCTTTTTTTCTCTTTCCCTCCCTCTCTCTGCTAAATTTGCTTCAGAATTATTCTTTCCATATCATTCATTCTGATTCAAAAATGGGCATAAAGAAAAAAATCTTCGGAAACATCTTATATGAAGGTAGTAATGTCTATTCTCATCCCTTATCAGTCACTGGCTCTTACACAATTAACCTGAGAGCCCCTACCACTTAATCACAAAAAATTATTTGAAAAAAAATGAAGAAAAACTACCTCCAAATGTCTATTAATTATGTCATTGACTCACCTCTGTTTTTTTTCTTTTTCTGAGTAAAGCCTGCTTTCATATCTCTCTATGCTGCCACGATTCAGTTCACACAGGAATTACTAGACTATATAAAATAATTAGTGTTTATCTGCCAGCAATTCTAGCCATTTCTATTTATAAAATTTACTTATTGTTTTTCTGAGATCCTATCCTCCCTTTTAGATTTAACCGATGGTGTTCTATTCTAGGTTTATCTTTTATTATTGAAACAGTACACCGAGGCTTTTAAAAATCAATAACGGAATTGATCTGCAACCAGAGTCCAGCTCTGTCTCAAGCGCCAGCTTTTCTTGTCATTAAACACAACATTTTGAAATCGATTGTTATTCTTGTCCGACAAATGAGTCCAGACTGACCTAATAAACACCTTGGAGTGTGCTGTTTTTTTCTCACAAAAGGAAAATTATTACTTATGTCTGTAATTGAATTTAAATTATTTTAAACATGTTTTCCTCAATGAAAAAAGAAGTCTAAATGTAAATGTTAGCACATTAAAACGACCTCAGATTGAACCTACTTTTACCTTCAGAACATAATTAATCTTTGCATAGACTCAGCGAGGGAATGATTTGGATTTCCGATTTCATCATGTTCAAATGTGCTCTAATAAAATGAGATCTGGGCCTTTCTTTTTACATCCCTGAATGAGAAAAAGTGTGAAAAATGTTTAATTCCTTAATTCCTCCTTTAAATTTTATTTGACTTATGCAGAGCGTATAAACCAGAGACAGGGAGTTAGTAAATACTTTATGATTTTGTGACTTCTGATGCCTGAACTATGCTCTTATTTCATTCTACAGTTGTAACTGAAGCCTGTTTTGTTTTCTAAAAATTCTCCTTTTCCAGATTTTCCTCCTCCTGCTGCATGTTCACTAATTACATGTCTGGTTCAGCTGAAGCGATTACGCTCACCTGTGAGTGATTACTGCTCATCATCCTCCTCTGGCTCTATTTTTAACTATGTTTGTATTACACTGAGTTTTCCCATTTTGCTTATTTTGTGTTTTAATTATGTTTGTTTCGTGTCTGCTTTCTGATTTCGATGGTGTTAGTGACTGCAGAGCCGAGTGCAAAGTTAGCAAAATGCAAATAACTATTCCTGTAATGGAAAAAAGGAAATGTGTCAAAAAAAAGGGCATTTATAAAAACAGTGAATAATAATGGCTTACTAACACAAAAGACTCATAATTGCTAGATTAGGTTAAAGTAGAAGGGTCTGTTCCCACCTGGTTTAACTGGATGAGGTAAACCTGTGTCATCAAGTTTAACTTAGAGCTCAGCTATAGCTTAAAGTCATTCCATATCTACATGCTAACTGACTATGCTACTGGCCCAATGTGTTTTTAACCCTATATCTGTTTCACAGGGAGGCCACTGATGAGGACCCTAACTCAAATGGAAGAATGGGGGGAAAGTAAGCATCCTTCACAAAACAAAAATACTGCCACAGCAGGATATTGGAAAAAAAAAAAAATATATATATATATATAT
>JAOWBL010027800.1:5667-21274 GCA_028564865.1 Zenarchopterus dispar
GTCAAATTAAGAGCAGCACTTTGACTACATTTTAATAGGCGATATTAGAGAGGGTGAAGGAAGAATATTACAAGAAATGACTCTTTGATGATGTAGGGAAGCTGTTTTAGAGCGCTCTACTGATGATTTAGGACACATAAAGCATTCAATGTTTTTAATTAGGACCAGCCTCTGTGCAGAAATGAAAAACGGGAAACACTGGAAACTATTCTTCTGGCTATAAACAGTAACTTTACTGCAATACATCCATTATATATCTTTTCACAAGAGTCATCAATGGTCCAAATCAACTTCTGATATGTTACATTCAGCACAATTCTCAAAGAGAAGAAATATGTCCAAGATAGTTCTAAAACCATGAGACCAGAAACAATGAGCAGCCTCCAGGACCCACAAAACAGAACCAAAGTTTTGGCACTGAAACTCAGAATCATTGCTTTTAACTGCTACTGTACAACTGAATACAAACAAAAGGACAGAAGAAAAAAAAATCTACCTGAAACTATCCCACAAACATGGAGCCACTTCAAGTATTTGATCTTTGAATTTTGGGTGTCTTGTGGCAGCCTGTTCCAGCAACTCACATTCATGTTTTCGCTTTCTCTGTATCATCTTGAGATGTTCAATTTCCTTTTGGGGGATAAATAAAGCATTATTGAGTTGAACTGAACTGAACGTCTCCCAGACCACATCTGAACGAAGTCTGAACCCCCCGATCCAGTTGTGGTCACACCACCAAAGAAGTCCGTGCCAGACGTAAACACGGCCTCAGCCTTTCAGCAGAACTGGTTTCCGAACACTAAACAACTGGCTCTTTTTAATTGCAGACAGTTTGACTTGTCAGGCACTGTTGCGCCTACTGACGTTGGTTACAGCCACAGATACCACGGTAAGTCCTTTAACACCAGAGTATCAGTGATTTACTAATTCCATGTGCTCCAGCCCTCATATTTTCCAAAAGTGCAGCATCTCAGAACACAAAAATCGGCATCATGTCAGCACAATATCCTCCTCTCAGGAAGGCTCCAGGCTGAGTCTTTGCAGCTGTGATGCCTCATCTAACTTTGAAAGTCTCCTGCTGTGTAGAGCATCTAAGAACGGCAGCTACACATCTAATTTTCTAAAGCATCTGGACACTGATGTTTGTGTCTGAAAATGGCTTAAATTTTGCTAGACAAAGTCTTTTTTAAAAATAACTTCATATCCTTTTGACATCATACAAGATAAGTTGTGTATAATAAAGAAAAAGAAAACAGAGCCACCGTCTTGATCGTCAATCCAGAGGGTAAGCCAGACACATTAGCTGTAGTGCTGATGGAATTCTCTGCTCATTCAAGTGCATCTGGAGACATTTTATTAGCAGTCCAGAGAGAACAATAACCTCAACTATCTGCCAAAACAGCCCAGCCAGAGACTCAGACAGCATGGTCCTGTCCTTTGCATCAGTTTTGTAGTTGAGAGGGAAAAATGTGTCATCCATGTCTGGAAGCCTACTACAACACACACCGCAAAGGTTTTTCAAGCTTGGTTCGCAAGCTCATGTTACATTTCCCTGTTCGCCTTCCAGGCTGGGACATTTTAGTGGCCCCTGATTTATTTTGAAAAAAAAAAAAAAAAAAAAAAAAGAGGGGGCAGGGGGTAGGAAGTGGAGTGGTACATTTAACCATGGAGAAAATGAGTCCTGGTGTGACCTCAGTGTTCAGAGAGCCCCGGAGCTGCCTCAGCATACACCTGCTGCGACACACAAACATACGCCAACAAACACCCGCTCATTCAGACGGTCTCTCGAGTCCCGTCAGCTTTGCAGTCTCTCGTCTGGGTAGTTATGAGCGCACACACTTCTCAAAACACAAGCAGCAGCACTATGTGGCAGCTACAAACAGAGTAAAACTAATGTTTGTGTTGTGGCAGCAGGCAGGCAGGTGTTTCACTTTAAGCTTCCCCATCACACACGAAGCCTTAAATTGCCTGGTTTCTACCCTGCAACCATTTCCTGCTGTCTGTTCACACCCTTTGTTAATACATGTTCCAGAGGGCGCCAATTACCTTCAATGCACCATAGATACTTATCCTGGCTGTTTCCTCGCTGCAGACTTACTGCTTTGCGGATGAGCAATAAATGTTCTAATAAAATATCAAAGCTTTTATGTAAGCTAAAAGGTCAAAATCCGCTTACAATCTTCAAGCAAGAACCTTTTTTTCTGGGAATAAATTAATCACTGACATACATTTCAGAGCTGTTACTGAAAAAAAATATCTTCTCAGAATCAACAACATAGACAAAACTAAATGTTCAGGCAGCAACAGACAAACAGATGCAACAGTTTACAGAAATCTTTTGACTTCACTATGGCATCAAGTCTTTCTGGAAAACGTCTCAAGTTCAGACAAAGAGGTGGTGCAAAAGAAGTTCAAGTTCTTGCAAATTGCGAGGGGATTTCCTCCTCTTTTCAGGTCATTCCAGAGGTTTTCTATGCCTGGTCTTCAACTATGCCATTCCAAGGACTCTGATTTTCTCCTCTGAAGCCATGTCTTGATTGATTTTGATGTGTGGTTTGTGTTATTGTTATGCTGATTTTTTTTTTAACCCTTTCAAACAGCACAGAAGGTTTTGCAACAAAATATTCATTTATTTTTCCCATCTGTCTTGCATACCCAGCAACTAATTTATTTTTGGCAAAATTTGCTGTTTGAATCAAAATATGTCATTCAAATTAATCTTTTAGAGCCAAAATGGATCGTCGCAATAACACATCTCTGATGGAACACAACACATGGACGCAATCTTTTGACCATTCATAATCGAAATAAAGGAGTCTTGTCATTCCTTTTACATGGTGGAATGAATTTTTCATGCTACGCAATAGTACTTTTCAACTGACACCAGCATTAGTTTTGAGGCAAGTCTCCAACAATATCACATGCTGTCTAACCTGATGTTCAGCAGCTCAGTAAGTTAGAAGTTCCTAAATAGTTTATGAACCTCTTATTTAAGTGTGCATGTTTCCACCGAAGATGTTCTTCAGATCTACATGATTCATGTGAATGACAAAATTTTGATTCAAATGGCAGATTTCGCCAAAAAACAACTCCAGATATGATCTTGACAAGTGCCCCAGGTCCAGCTGGGGAGAAAAAGCGTCAAAGCATAATGCTACCTCCACCATTCTTAAGTGTTGGTATGGTGATCCATGCATGAGGCTCCGTTTTGGCTTTGTGACAAACATATCTTTTGTAATTAAAGCCAAAAATGTCTTGTCAGACCAGAACATATTTTCCTACATGAATTTGGGAAACTGAATGACTTTTGTTGGCATCTGACAGGCTTGCATATTCTTTTTGGTAAGAAACTGCTTCTGTCTTCCGAGCCTACAGCCCAGACTTGTGCAGAATATAGGAGATAACACTTGTATGCAAGGAGTGACAAGTACCTGCCAGGAATTCCTCAAGTCTCATCAATGTTGCTCCTGGCCTCTTGGTAGCCTCCCTGATGAGTTTTCTCCCCATCCTCTCATAGGCTTTTAAGGGTCAAGGTATATATCTGTGGTGCTACATTTTCTCTACTATTCTTTTATATCCCTCGACTGACTGTTACTGTTCAACAAATTAGTCTTGTGGTTTGTTTGGTAACTCTTTGTGGCCCATGGCTCTCAGAAGGATATAATCCCACGCATTCAAGCAAATATTACAGCAACAGCTGACTTATCAAGCCTGAGGGCAGTTAGAGCCTCCATTATGAAAGCCTCTTCCAATTTTTTTTAAATGTCCCAAATGATTATAGATTTTCTGTTTTCCGTCGATTTATGTTTGTTGGAAAATCAGATTAAACATGCAACAATTCTTACGTTTATGTTGTTATTTCTGGTTTTATTATTTAAAAAATCTGCAAATTTATGAGACTTTTTATACCCACCATAGCTCAGGTTAACTTGCACTGGCAGACACCAAAAGACTAAAAAAGTGCACTGCTTAATTTTGATTGAAATTGTGAAACTGAGTCTCAAGCATTCTTATGGCCAAACATTTTTCTGAAGATTACTTTTTTATTTTATAAGCTACATGCTTGTAAAGCAGTTTCATTATGTCACTACACAGAAACACAAACATACGGAGTGTATTTCACGATTTTCTTGTTTTTTACAAAGTGCTAAACAAGGCCAAGCTGTCATCTGTTCCACACCCCGCTTAGTGGAGAAAAAAAAAAGCCTTTAAGATGTTGAACTGTCAAATAAACACGAACAAGCACACAAACAGAGCCGCCACTACTTTGCAGGAATCATGTGCTTTTAAAACTTAAAGACTGCACAAACAAAACAAGAGAAGGAAACTGGGGGAGAAACACTCACTGGAAGGGAGAATTACATTTTCCATTGAGCAAGCAGTCTTCAAGAATTAGGAACAAGGTCTCCCAAAAAGCAGGGAAACTCCTGTTGTTGATTAGCCACAGGTTAGCTGTCTTTCCCCCAGAGCCTACAGTGTTTGTTGTTGGAGCTGCTTTGCGGTTTTCACAGCTATCGTGCAGTCAGCGAGGAATGCTCAGGTCTGAAACCTGAGAGACCGAAGGCTCCCTAAGACACGGTGGGTCTGTGGCCTCCCATGACCCTTAATCAAACACTTGCACAGACAAACTAAAAAAATGACACTGTCAGGGATTTCAGACTCATCTATACACCTGATTTCTGACCCTTTCTGGGTAAAGGCAGCATTTTACGAATAACAAAAAAATTTAAAAAATTCTACTTCCACAAACAATTTTGATAAAAATCTGACTTTTCCATGAGCTTATATGTATATTTTGACTCTAATATTATGTCAAAAGTTGGTTCTATATTTGTCTGAAGAAATTCAGACATTGGCATAGTGAACTTAAGAAATCATTTATGGAGTTGTATGGTAAATTGTCTGTGAGAGCTTGACGACACAAACGTTTACAAAAAACAGCGCAGCTCTTCCAGAATATCCTGATGCCATTTGGGTTCTGAACCCAAGTCAAGAGGCGCACCATAAAATACAGCCTTAAAAGCTTCTGGATCTAAATGGGAAGCTTTCTTCCAAGAAGGCTCTCGAGACATGCATTCAGACATTGATCACAGGGAATCACAGCTTTGTCTCATCAACCCGTCCACCTTGGGGTTAATCCCAACCACAGTTGAGTGGTTTGCAGGAATGGCTAAACCTCAGTGGAAGCTTAAACTGAGAGTAGCAAAGCTAAATACCAGAAATGTTACTTTTCCAGTCCTGTGTTGAGATTCGAGTGCACAGGTTGAAACTTAAACTATGATTCAAGTCAACAATACTTTAACTAATTCCTGAAAAGAAATTATATAACTTAGAAAAAGGGAAAGTAAGACTTTCTGAAGTGTGTATATATCACTAAATTACTCTGCTGAGGCAGTGCAACCTATGCAAACCCACTCCCATCCCCTGGCTTGTATCAACAGTGAAACTGCAGGAGCTCTCAAAGCATACAGCATCCATTTAATTGGATGCACCACTTTTGCTCTGCTGTCAGGGACTCTTGGGGATGCCATAAACTACCCTGAGAGGCTCTTCTCCTTTAAAGTGACTCTTTTGTTCGCAGTGGACCAGGCAACAAAGTCCAGACAGATGAATGATGGCAGCAGCCACAGGATATAGAATCACATAAGCGTGTTTTTAGGGGGGTGGGGTGGAACAGAGTGAAAGATGAAGAAGGTGTAGGAGAGAGTGACTTCACCTATTATCAGTTCAACAATTGGTATAAATCTGAGAAACAGAAAAATGAATACACACACCAACAATGCGGCCTTTAGAGTTTCAGTGGCCCAGTGTTTGATCTGTGAACTGATTGGAGGGAAAACATGTGAGAATCTCAATGGCAGAGCTAAATTTAAACACACAAATAAGTATGCAGGCTGTTCAAATCCACATAGCACATAGATGCATGTAGCTCTGTGACTGGTTGAATCCACAGTCACAAGAAAAGTTAATGAAAGCAATGGTCACACACATTTCACAGCCACACAGTGTGTAGACGTTGTGCAGGGCCTGAGAGATTGCTCTGCGCACAACTGACAGATAAAAGCCCGAAGCCCAAGGGACAGTAACTGCTGCTTTCTCCGTGGTGCGGGTGTACAGCCTAAACCCTCTCCTTACTTCAGTGCTTTAACCCCCCCTGCTTTTCCTCCCTCCCTGCCCCCCAGCCACCTCTCTGCTCATTGCACTACAAAGGACTGGAAGCCAGGGATGCACCATCCCAGCTTTACCTCTGATGTGCATGCTGTTTTTCCCCTCTTTTTGCCCTAAAGACCCTGTCCATGTCTTCATCTCTAACCTCGCCTTGTGTCTCGATTTTTCCTGAATGCCACGGGAAAAAAAATGAAAAAACAGGAACATGGGAGAGAAATAGTTTGGAGATTTGTGTATTTCTGCAAGATGACAAAAGACTAAAATAATTGCTCCTGCTGTTTGCAGCTCCTGAGGAAAAGAAAAGGAGGAGGAGTGTGGGGGGGTAAACCTGATGCATTGAACAGAAAACCAAGTGTTTCATTGGCTGGAATCAATGTGCGTGTTTTCTTTTTTCTTTCATTAATTGGTACAATACCTCTACAGGTACCAAACCAAACCAAAATAAAGCTGGCAATTTTTTTTAACTTGTTTGTTTGTTAGTAACACACATAGTTGTACAGTGTAGGATTTGAAAAAGAAAATGGTAAAATCTTGTTTTATTTCACAGTGAATGGCAGCTGTAGCCTGGCTGTGAGCTGCTTATGTACAGCAACAGTTCAAAAGGCCAACATAAAGAAGTGTCAAAAATTATTTTAATCAGACAATGCTGCATTTTAATAACCAATGAAAACTACTTAATGAAAGTTATTTATAGGTTATTCTGCTTTCTGACAAGTCAGATAAAAACATCTATACTACCAAGACAAAAACTGATACTTTAAGTGAAACGTCCCTTTTATTTCATTGTACATTTTTACCAAAAAATTACCCAAAAAATTATTTTTAATTCTATAAAAACTTTACAAATCTCACCCATTTAGTAGCTTCCTTAACATGGAAGGCATGGCAAATAATTCCTGCCAAGATTTGCAAAGCTTTAACTGCTCCAAAAAGAAGTCTAAACCAGCCAAAGTTTTGATGGTGGCAATATAAAGAAAAGAAAAAGGGAGGGGTTAAATAGAAAAGAAGCATGTCAAAGGTGGATCTCTAAATGTCATTATAATAGCCATAGAGGAACCAAACTCCCTCTAATTAGATGCGTCTCCATTTCAACCTAGTAGAGAATGTTGGCTAATTAAATGACCGGCCGTCAGTGTCTGCCAACTGCTTTCTGCTGAATTTAGAGGGTGCTCGGGGTCAATTTAATTTGCTTGGATCTAACGGACGGACAACCTGAGGCAACGGTCCAAAGCCCAAGCCCACACACTGCCTTTGTGTGGGGAGTGCATGTGTGTGTGGAGGACGTCTTTGTATTACTTGTGAATGTTTGTGTGATGTTACAAAAGTGGGAGAACAGGTTAGATTGCTGCCACATGTAGAGGCAATTCTCCCATCTTTACCATACAGTTTCATAAAAACATAACTATGTTACCATAGCAACACTGGCATGAACAAAACAGTTCAATGTTCTTCTAAAGGCAAAGATTAAATCCCAGGTTCCACTTTGTGCTGCAAAGAAGCACTGAATGATAAATGTATGCCTCCTGCCTACCGTGAATTCTCCTCTTTCATACTTCACTAGAAAAGGGCTCCTACATTTCATGGTTAAGTAGTAGAAGAAATGATTGGATCTTCTATGACCAACTGCAGACCTTGATGCATGTGTATCTGCAATTTATTCATTTATTTTGTTCCGGCAGAGAAATCCAAGGTGATATATGTACAGTTTGGGCGAATGCATGGCCTGAGAATTGGCAGAATTTTCTGACAAAGATTCAAACAAACTGCACTTAGACAGATCCTGTTCCACCCAGTAACGATGCGGTGGCCCACTCTGCTATCAGAAAATTCAGCTTTGGGGAAAGAAATTGAGGCTTGAGAATTGTTTTAACATGTGAAACATTAAAAGCAACAGATGATGGCTTTTCAAGACAGAGCAAGGCATAAAAACGGCAATACACAACAATGGCTTTTAAATATCTTACAACATAACGTCCCTAAATCCAATTCCAGTGAACAGTTGGCATTCAAAATAATTTTTAACAGAAAAGAACAGTATCTTTTATTTTTACCCAACTTAGGAGAGAGATATTATGAGAGGAATTCTTTTTCAAGAGACCGAACTAATTTGCCAGGACATATTCATCTTATTTACAGCAGCTCTTTTTCAAAGAAAAGGGGGAAAACCAAGGAAGATTGTGCATAAAAGTGGAAAACAAAAAACACTGCACCAACCTACAAAACACTGCATCATCTTCAGATCTTGCTATGTGTGACAAATGCTTCAAAACCCATGAATATTATTTGCAAAATGCACAAGAAAGGAAAGCAACATAGTCTTACATCTGAGAGCATGGCAAGAGATGTTTTTGAATATTGTATTAACAAACTCCCCACTTTCATTGCCTTTCGTATTTATTGTGATGCCTGAAAATCCAAAAGTGACATCTATTTCTAATAAGACTGAAAACCACCTGTCCAATAGCTCAAAATTCAAATATATCTTTAAATAAAGCCAGGAAGAAAGAAATCATAAAAACAAAATGTCAAATCCCTGGCTGCCATGATGACAGATATTATTCACAGTAAATATACCTGCATACAGAGGGGTCTATAATACATAATTTTAGTGAACAGAAAATAAACTTTATCTCCGACTAACTCATTCAAACAAGGTCTACTCCAGTCCAATATGGTGGGAGGGTGAAGCCTGTCAGCTACTGGGCACTGTGGTTCTGAAATAACAAGACCCGCTTTTGTTCAAGCAGCAACAGGGCCAAGAGAGAGTCACCAGCATGCAGATCCTAAAAGACCTCCAGTACCTTCCCCCTACACCTCCCCAAGAGGCTCTCAGTCTCAGCCTGGGATGTTTGCTCTCCCTCTCCACCAGACAGGATATAATGCTTTCCACATGTGAGAGAAAAAGAAAAAAAGGGGAGGGAATGGTGGGTGGAGGAGAAAAGAAGAGCGTAAAGGGGGATGAGAGCAGTATGGAAAAGCATGGCGGGTCAGAGGAGAGCTGGAAAGGGAAGAAAAGCCTGTCGTGGAAAAAAATAGCTATAACCCTGTACGCAGTATATCCTTAAGCAAGACTAAATGATGGTTGAGGTCATTTCTGATGATAAATAAAGAACTCGATTTATACCACGATCACGGGGTCAGTCAATCCAACAAACAGCTGAGTACGTGATGGAGTGACCAAAAACTGTGTCGTTGACTGGAATTCTATACACCAAAACTGATTTACATTGTTGAATTCCCTGTTTATATTAACCCTGATTAGCCTGAGGACACCTGTTCTTTATACGTTACCTGACACAGGGTCTGGTGTCGAGCTTGCCCCATAAATTACCCGCCTTCAATAGTACACTTAAACACGGGTTTGGCCTGGTGTAAAAAACTGAATGTGCGATGGAGGGACCTGGTTGGGATTTGTTGATAAAGAGGTAGGCAAGCTCCTCAGCTTCAGAGCCGAGGATCCCATAAACCGGCATATTATGGGAACCATAAAAGATGGTCCTTTATTGGAGCAACTGGCTACTAAAATGATAGACTGCAGCTTTGCAAGAAGTTCTGTGAGGTCAATGGTCGCAACAGCAGGAGTGGCAGAGGAAGACTGGGATGGCCATATTTTAATTTGTGCTACATGGTTTGGGAAAGTACACTACTCTGCAAATCCCGTTGTTATTCAAGTACCATGGATCCACCACCTGCTCCACTCCTGCACCCAGTGCTGCACCAGCCAGTTCTTCCAATGTTGGTGAAGTCAGCAAGGCCAACTAACACAACAGCGGGGCCGTCACATTACACAGTACCACTCGGTAATGCCTCCTGACTCTTCTTTACTCCCCTCAACTCTGCTCCAGGCAGCTAGGAAGGCAATAAGACCCCTTGATTTACAGGACCCAGCACAAGTCAAACACAACTTCATCCAGGGAAAGTAACGAGGTCTAATCTAAAAACTCCTCAAGACAGAAAGTTGCAACCTAATGTGAACTTGTCTGCAGAGTAGGCATTTCACACAGTAAAACATTTTTGGACTGCTTCTTAAAAAGCAAAAATGTTTCATCTTCCAGGATCACTGGCCTCAAACAAAATCTGTCTGTTCTGTTTGAGGGAGGTCATAGGTGGTTGAAAATTTCCACATCACTAACATTTAGCAGAAATGTATCCATGTTAAATGCGATTTTAATCTGTACCATTAATAAAGATGTAAAATCAGGGTTAAGCTTTTATTTGGTATTCACTAATGAAGAAATATATGGTCTAAAAGGCTCGTAAAATGGTTCTATTTGGAACATTTGGCATCACCAGCCCATCACCACGCCAAGGTGCACTCCTCCTATTGCCAGGTGACAGCAGGGATAGGCATGACCCTATTTAAGATGCAGTATAGAAAACAGATGGATAGATGGATTTTTAGCATAATAGTAAATAGTCTTGTGATCACTCATGTCACTTTTACACTGTAATACCATTCTCTTAGTCTACAGAGATCTATATATTTTGCCCTGTAAAGTCTAGTCAGGACTGCTTCTATCATCCTACATAATCACAGGCTCACAAATTCATCAGAGATAATGTGAGGTTCAGTGTCTGGACAGCAGGAGGACAATCAGACCACAGACTTTCTGGCTAGAAGACGACTTCTTTACCTTCCCAGCCTCAACTGCTTCTCCAAGTTCAAGTATTTTGCAGCTCAAGTCTGGTTTTAATAATACTGCAACTGTCCATGTGTGAAGTTTTCACTCGTGTGCATGCCTGTTCAGCATGTGATAAGCGTTTGTGGCAGTGTGATGTGTACAGAGATCTTTGCTGACAGAGTTGATCAGTTTTGCTTTAAAATGCAAGTTTGGTTTTTTTTTTCTTAAAAAAATGGAGTAATGAGGATTTTACCAATGGGTTTGATGCCATCTAAGATTGAAGAATTGTAAAACAAATAAAAGACACCATTGAGAAAATGAGGCCTTTTTAATTCTCTCTGTATTTCTTTTTTTGGTCTTAAAGAATGAGAAACCCCAATGCCAGTTGTAGATGGAAGGGAAAATGAAGGACAAGCCGGCAAACAAAGACATATTCTGCTTAAAAATCTCTCAAGCTCAGTGACACACATTGCTCATATTTGACATCCAGAAACACATCAGTCTAGCGTGACAACCCAGAATGATTTTCTAAGTTCCTCCTCTAAATGAAGGTGCATCTGTCAAAGCACACATCAAGTGCACGAGGTAAGAATTATTGAAGACATCTCATTAGTTTTGGTTTATACCACACAAAGCCTTTGAAGTCAAGAGAATCGGGTCATTAAACCAAGGCCTCAGGCCACAATAACCACACACTAATCTGGTCTGACTTATTGGCCATAATAAAGTTTTATGAAAACAAATTCAAATATAGTGACATGCATCATTTTTTAATAAAAATCATGTTTAGCTGCATAAATCCACAGTTTAGCAGTGAAGAAAAACACTGTTTAAATGCATCTAAACATACTTTTAAACTTTCCTTGGGCTTTTAGGATTTCAGACTGAAAACAGTAACAGGTACAGCCTGTGTCTAAAGTAGCAGGATGCCAGCATTGCATTATGGGAATAACAAGTTGCTGCTGAAGTAGAGCCAATGTGAAAAACGTTCCAAAGACTGATCAAAGCTGCATACCTGAGCACTTCCATTAAGGTGATAAAATCTAACCGCAAATGAGGATGAAAACAAAACCTCACACACAGCATCCAAATTAGTCCAACTAAAGGAATGCGGGGTGGTTAGAAAATTCGGTGCTTTTCCTCTTTCAAAAGGCTCTTAAATGATTACGTTTGTGTTCAAATAGAATGAAAGAGTGAAATGACTGCAGTTCACCAACACAGTGAATAAATTTAGTAGAAGCCTGTAATGAATTTTCCATCATGTTGACAACAGTGGACCAAGTTGATCTGTTAGCCACTCATTATTATTTAAAAACAGGGGGACTAAACTGAAACGACCACTGGTAAGAGATAGAGATAAAAACAAAATCAAATCAAAGAAAGCTTTTCTTTTCCTTAAGCATGGGGTTCATGACCATTAAAGTGGAAGAACAAGTCTCATAAACAGCAGCTCAACATGGAATTAAAACAAATCTACTTTAAAAACCTGAGCAAAAATCTCCAAAACATTACTCCTTGATTGGCGTCACCCACCTCGGGCCGGACGTCAGACTATGACTTAAAGACTCCAGCACCGCGAGTTTTGCACTCACACCCTAACACTATGCCCTGCCATGGAGAAATTTGGATACCCACTCCTTTATTTAAGATATCAAAAGGTCCAGAATGAGGGTGTGAAAATAATGAGATTAGTAGACAGAGAAACAGACACAGGCAGACCAATAAAATCAAATATTTAACATACACTTCCTGCCAAGATCATCCTCCCTGTCAGCAAAATGAAAAGATGTTCAGATGGGGCACCAGAAGTGTCTGCACAAACTATACTGGATTATCGTCACATTCTTGTGTTAGGACTCATTTATAAAGGGCTTTCATTGACAATTGTAAAGCATATTCAAGAATATACAAGCCACACTGGAAAAAAAAACTTTCCAAATGTGATACTGAGAAGAAGAAAGTAATAAATGGTGTTTAATATTGCTTTGACCCCAAATCTAGCTCTCTTTTTTTGGACAAAAAAATGTCAATGGAATCTCTTTCTCCATAAATAAGGAAGAGGGATTCATAAAAATGCCTGCTGGAAGGAATCAAACTGAATAATGAGCAGCACAGTGTGAGAGTCGGGGATGAAGAGACAGATTCAGAAAATGATAAACAGAAAATGGTGAAACAACATTTCATGAAGGAAGGGAAAATGTGGGGTCATCATGAAGCTAGAACAAACAGAATCAAGATATGAGGTGATAAAGAGGAATAAAGGACCCAGGACTAAGGGGTGTGTGTGTGTGTGTGTGTGTGTGTGGGGGGGGGGGGGGGGGGGGGGGGGGGGGGGGGGTCCTGGGGTGGTCTCCTCCTCAAGTTTCTGAGAAAAATGTGAGATCATGTCTGGCCCCTGTTGTAAAGTCTCTGTATAGTTAGGCTTTGTTCTAACTCATGTCCTCTACATGCTCTGATTAATAGAGGCAGGGGTTGCGCCATAAGAGGATAAAGCTACATATGACACTGGTTTTGACTTTGCAGATGTTTAACTAATGCAACCCTGTCTCTGCCGTTTTTTATTATTAGTTAAAATAAAACTAAATATAAAAGTCCAGCATCAAGACCAGCATGTACAATGGTGCAAACTCGACTATGTAGTCTGAATCCTTAAAATATCTTAAATTTATAATATTTACATGTATGTCATCATATCTAGAGATGGGAAGGACCAAATACTATTTCTTCACATAAACTGAACATGTGGCATGCATTTAGGTTTGACTGATCACAGAACAATTGTTTAGTGTGTATAAGTTGCCATAAAAAGAGCAACGTCCCCTGATTGCTCCATTTAATTGACAATAATCTTCCAGATCATTGTTCATTCTGTTCAGTGCTTATTTGCATCTTTCATTTAGACTGGGATCAACAGATAGGACCTTCCCCCCCCAAAAAAAAATCACTGAACCTTTGAATGCCTATCCAAAAATTTGCAAAACTGTGGAAGAGAGAAAATGTGGCAGGTCAAATTAGATTAAAATAGCACAAGCCAAAACTCAAACTTATATGGACTCAATGGGATATGAAATGAGCCAAAGCAAGACAGGTAGAACACTCAAAAGTGGGTATGGTATGTAATTGTCAAGATGGCAGAGACACAGAAGACCCAGACACTTCCAGTAGGTGGGGAAGACCCGGACACTCACAGTAGATGGGGAACACTCGGACACTTACAGCTGGTGAGGAAGACCCTGACACTTCCAGCTGGAGGACCTGGAGTGTTTTCATTTATTGTACTGATGCTGTACGTGCAGCTGGATCTGTCTAGTTGTGCTACTCAAACGTTCCCACTCAATTTCTTCACATCAGCGCGCCACACAGACACACACACACATATGTACACCATCACGCCCTCATCCACACACCTCTCATACAAACACATGCTTCACACACAGACCTCAGCCTGTTAAAAGAACAATGACACTGTTACAACAATGTGAAGAAAACTGACAGCGTAATCTTATCTGCTATTGTTTTTTTTTTTCTTTTTCTTTTTTCTGTACCATGAATGCAATGAACATGAGACACACAACTTCGAGTCACACTTTGTTCCTGGAAATGCTGATTTTGTGTATGTATGGACACATGTTTGTGGGATTATTCTGTCTTGCTTGGGCCAGTATGTTTTCAGTACAGATGCTTTAAAACTGGCCATATATTTTTTTTTTAATTGTGATAAAAATCGAGATCGGACAATATAAAAAAAATATATCTTAATAATTTTTTCTTTTTTTGCCATATTGCTCAGCCCTAATGATCATCTCATTGTTCTAGTGTGTTTTACTTCGTTTTTCCTCTCTTTTTATTCTTCTAGTAGTGGTGCACTACTGTGGTATGGAGGGTTAGTTCGCCAAGTCAGTGGATCCTACTGGGTATGACACTGTAATGAGACACAATGACTGAACCTGGACCAAGGAGGATAATGTGTGACCTCCCACAGATCTAACTCTTTTTAGGGACTGCCCTGTACAAAAATTTGATACTAAACAAGATTCCATTCTGTTGAGGTTTAAGCAAGCCAAGTTCCTGTACTTTCCAGGTGTATCTGAAAGAGACTGGAAAATGAATATGGATGGTGAGGCCTAAGACTTTTGCAGAGTGCTGTTGCGATATATATTTTCACAATGTTGTGTGACTGTGTTAATTTCCTTTAAGGATTGAACTTATACAACAGCATCCAAATCTCTTACAATGGGGAAAGTTGTTATTTACATAACATAAGCTAAGCAGTTTTTTTATCCTGTAAGCTAAAGCCCTTAGAATAATATTTATTTTCATTATGTATATGCCAAAATCGTTCTCTTTGTTAAAGTAACTCGAAATTATCAAGGAGCACTGTCAACCATACTTTTTTTAACAATTTCTTCAAAATATTCTGTGGTTGTCAACAGAAATGCAAAGCAAACATGTCCTAAGACATTTTTAAGCGAGTATCAACTGTCACCTTGAATAAATGACATACGGCACAAGACATTTACAAAATACATCATTCTAGATATAAAACATAAGTACTACGTTGAGTAATGCATTGCCTTCCCATAATACAGCACAGCATTAGTCTTTATGACACCAGATGATTAAATGGATGCAGAATTTGTGTTGGCTGCTCAACTTGCAGAGAAAGGCAACTTGGGAGCTGCGGTGGAGGAAGGAAAACACCAGCCCATGCTTGGCTAAATTACAGAAATACATATAGAAGCACATTTATTCATAGTCATATAGACAAACACAAAGACGGAAGCGCTAGAGACATCACGTATTTATGTGGTTTTTTT
>JAOWBL010027811.1:0-30899 GCA_028564865.1 Zenarchopterus dispar
GTGTATATATATATATATATATATATATATGTGTGTGTATATATATATGTGCATATATATATGTGTGTGTGTGTATATATATATATGTGTATGTGTGTATATATATATGTATATATATGTATATATGTGTGTATATATATATATATATATATATATGTATATATATATATATGTATATATGTATATATATATGTATATATATATATGTGTATATATATGTATATATGTATGTATATGTATGTATGCATATGTCTAATATATACATTTTAAACAACAATGTTCATTAGTTTCTTTATTTTAGATAGTCTTTGTACCATCCTCCTTTAAAATTATAAACTTAGGAGAATTTGTGCATTATTGCATTCTGTTCTTTTTATTTACATCTTATTTTTCTGTCTCATTTTATCTTTTTCTTTTATTTTAAAATTTTCCCCTAGCCTCCTCTGCCTCCTCCTAAGCGTGCACCAGATGCTGTGGTGATCGATTCAACCACAAGAGACCAAGTGAGTGTCTGCGTGGGTTTTGGTGCAGAATAAATCAGCTGAATGGTTGTGTGGGAGAAAGTACATATTGGGTTTTTTTTTTTTTTCTTCCGAAATAATCATGAAAGTTTGAGACAGAATGTGAGTGTGTGGCAGAAGTGTTGAACAAGGTTTTCATTCTTTCTGAAAAACGAGAATGCTGACTGCATGATGCTACACAAAGTTATAAAAAGAAGAGGGGGATAAGAAGCCGAGTCCCTGCAGCGTTTTAAATGACTGCAACTGTATTACTTCAAAGCCATTCTTATTTTAGGCATCTCTATGATAATTTAATTTCGTCCCACATCTGTGTATGAGAAGTGAAGTTCAGGGGGGTTTATGAATTAGATATAGATCTTAACAGTGTCTGCTCCCCCATGGTTACAGGCTGCCTTGTACCGTCTGAGTGGAGACTGGAACCCTCTTCACATAGACCCCAGCTTCGCTGCCATGGGAGGTGAGGGTCTGGACGATGCATCTCTGGTGGCTTCCTGAATGTCACACTAGTTGTAATTCATCTTGGTCAGGACTAGATCATTCCTTGGTGGTGTTTTTGTGTTGTTTGATGTGTTTTGTGATCTCATTTCCACTTGTCCTTACTTGAAAATGCTCTTCGGTCAGGCTTCAAGGCTCCCATCCTGCATGGTTTGTGCACGTTTGGCTTTGCTGGTAGACATGTCCTCAAGCAGTTCGCCAACAACGACCCGTCGAGATTCAAGGCCATCAAGGTGAACATTGGCTTTGTCTTAAATCTTGTCATACATTTTATGAGTTATTGGGGTTCACGCAGGAATCACCTGAGAGGATTTGTCTCCTTCATCAGTGTTTTCTTTTTTGTTTTTTTTCCTTTGAATAATTATGGACAAAAACAATCTGCATCTGTTGGTAAAGTCATGCACCAACAGCCTGATTGTCTCCTGGGGTGAAGAATATTTTATGTCAGTGTTATTGGTTCAGTTTAAATGAATGACTAGGAAATAAAGATGAATTAGTAATATAAATGCCTCTTAGTTAACTGACTGTCCTGATTATCATTTTTTAAATTTAACAGTGCTTTTTCAAAAAAATGTTTTTACCTTGGATGATGGATGATATGATGAGGTGCTCACTTGTGCCACCTCATGAGTTCAAACCAGTTCATGATCTAAGGTCATGAACTGGTTTGATTTGTCTTTATCTTTAAATTAAAATACTTTCTTTCTACTCTATTTTACAACTTTTGAAGCTATTATTAGTTATGTCATCGTTTCCTGATTTGTCAGAGGGTTGATGATATTGATGGCTTTGCTTACAATGACGTTTTTTCAATGGAAAGAATTTGATGAATCCAAAAAAGAAAAATGTCAGCGAGGTGCGGGATAACAAACTCACTTTTACCTTAATCACAGATCGATTGAGTCCACCCGCATCTCTTCCTCAGGTTCGCTTTGCGAAGCCAGTTATTCCAGGTCAGACTCTGCAGACTGAGATGTGGAAGGAGGGCAACAGAATCTACATGGAGTGCAAAGTAAGTGTTGTTTTGCAAAAGTATGAGTTATAGTCACCACAATATATTTAAAGGTGATTATGGTCTTATCTCTGTTCTTGCGAGCGTTTTTTTTTTTTTTTTTTTTTAAACATGCTGTGCTGATGCACTCTGCTATTTCTGACAAAGGTGAAGGAGACAGGTGCTGTTGCGCTGACTGGGGCCTACATAGATTTACACGGCACATCAGATGCTCCCCTGGAAAAACTCCCCCAGGTACATCCACCTGAAAAATGTTTCAATGACAAAAGTCTGTGTGGATTTTCCTTTTCATCAGATTCTTTCCTGGAGGCTTAAATCTCTTTGCCTTTTGCGTCTGCTGATAATGCCGAGTGTGGACTCTCAAAGGGCAGACTGCAGGCTTGATGGTAACCTAAAAATGGGCTACCATAAAAATGTGTAATCGCGTTAACACTTGGCTCATAAATATTTACAAAACTCTTAAAAAACTATGAAATAAAAATACTTTGTACACACTAAAACTCATGCTGAAAATTAAGACTACTGCTTTATCCTGATTTTATTACACCGCTTGACTGCGTTTCTTTAAACTTTGTTTGTAAAGACGACTTGTGGGAAGTTACTGGTTGAATTCACATCATTTGCATGAATCTCCTGATGATGTCAGAGGAATCCTGCTCCACCTCTAGTGTATCTGATAGTAATTTGACTTTAGATGTTGTGGAAACCTTAGATTCAGACAAAATTACTTTTGAGCAGCTGTCTACGGTGACCTCTGTTACATCTCACTGTGCAGGGGGAAGGCCTTCAGAGCGAGCTGGTGTTTGCAGAGATCGGACGACGCATCAAAGACTTGGGCTCTGAGCTGGTCAAGAAGGTGAATGCTGTGTTCGGCTGGGAGATCACAAAGGATGGCAAGAAAGCTGCACAGTGGAGTGAGTGTACTGAATGTGTGACAGACGTGCAGATAATTTCCCTCAATTAAAGGACATTATGTTTTAATGTTCATTTTAATATTGTTATGCTGCATAAATAATAATGTAAGATCATGATAATAGTTGAGCATGATAGACTGCCGATATAAGAGCAAAGTGGATGTAAAGTTTTAAGCTGTGAATAGCTTCTATAATTCTTTGATGTGAATGTGACTAATTAAGTTAAATGACTATGTGGACATCTGATCGCTAGGCTGCTGCTGTAAATGGGAAAGAGAAAAGACATGTAGATAGAAATATTCATCCTTTTGGGGTTTTTTTTCTAAAACCCACTGAGGAAAAAGAACATAAGTAATAATTTAAAAAAAATATCAATCCACTTCCTTATCTGTCCTAAATTTTTTAAAAAGTCCATTAATACAGTAAATGTTAGGAGCCCACCCACACAACGAGAACAAGTTGCCTACTCTTGTAAAACAATAAGCAAAAGAAAAACATTCATGGCAGGACTCAAGTCTTTTAAGTTTAAATGTTTTGAGGGCGGGAAAACAAGCTTTGAAATCAGAAATCACTCTCCAGTGTCTTCGTTGCCCTAAACAGTTCACTCAAGAAGGTTTTGCATGAAGCGCAACCATCGAAAGAATCACTTTCCCACATGGAAATGACACTTGTGTTTTCTCTCACAAAACTGTCAGTTTGTTCCATCTCAGTTTTAGGTTTTTAGTCTTGACAACCACATACAAATCACACACATTACCGTCTTTTTCGGACTATAAGTCTCACTCTTTTCATGGTTTGGCTGGTCCTGCGACTTATACTGAGGTGCGACTTATATATTGAAATATTTTTCACATTTTCGTTACTTTCACACTGACCGCTGCGAGAGGGCGCTCTAGCCTTGTGTACCAATATCTGCTACTCCTATTACTACCACTGAAATAAAAAACGTAAATATAAACTTATGACAATTGAGATCATTATGTATTTTTTAGCTGGTGCGACTTATACTCCGGAGCGACTTATAGTCTGGAAAATACGGTACCTTTTTTTTTTTTTTTGGATTAGCTCTTGGAACAAAGGTTAAAAATATGTGTTAAGACACGAGAGTGAAAACGGAGGAGGAAAAACCATCCTGGAACATTTTGTGTTTTTCTTCTTTTCTGAGGCTGATTCTTGCTTTGGTCTTCCTGCAGCCATTGATCTAAAGAACGGCGCTGGCTCCGTGCACAGAGGGCCGTACACCGGAAAGGTGGATGTGACCTTCACTGTATCAGACGAAGACTTCATGGACGTGGTGATGGGCAAACTTATGCCTCAAAAGGTAAAGCCTAAATGTTTCCTTCCGTTCTGCTTTGAACTCACATCTTTTAACCTCTTTTTTTGTTGTTGTTGTTTTGGCTGGCACAGGGGAACATCACCATATTTAAAATCCTGTCACTTTGATCTTAAAATTACTCATCTTCCGTTTTGATTAATGTAAAAGTCCATTTGAGGTCCGCTTCCGTTTATAATGATGTCCTCCTTGATTTCTTCATGTCAGATAAAAGATGGAAGCAGTGATCTCAGAGCTAGCTCAGAGAGCGCTCAGCGTGGGCAATCAATCGGCGCTGCTTGTTATGTCTGTTGCATCACGTCTGTCAGCGGGAGTGGCCGTCGCTGTGCAGAATTTATATGCTTCCCAGGGTGCTTTTTATTGATCTGAGGAAAGTGTGCTTTTTTTTTTTTTTTTTTTTTTAAACAAAGAGAGACAGAAGGCCAGGGTGCATCAGATCCCTCAGCAGGGGTCCTTTCACTCTCTTCAACAATGAAAGGAGGAGCCAGGGGAAGACTACTTGAAAGGGATGCCGCTACCTGTCACCCTGGCTCTTCATAACCCCATCATGTGATTGATTATAGCCGTGGAAATCGTAACACATCTTCAGTGGTTTAGTTCATCGGCTCTGGACCTCATGAATATTCTCCGGCTGCACTGCTGCCAGAGAACAAGTGGTCACATATTCCCTTTTGATTTGTCTTTAGTGTTCACTTTCAAGTGAACACTAAAGACAAATCATAAATAAGAAGGAAAAAAAGAAGAGACTTAACTGTGTCTTTTTCCTTTTTAGGCGTTCTTTGCTGGCAAGCTGAAGGTTAAAGGGAACATCATGCTGAGCCAGAAGCTGGAGGTCATCCTGAAAGACTACGCCAAGCTTTGAGCTCCTCTGCCAACCACTCATATGTTTTGAAGAGCTAAACATTTCACCAGTCTCTCTCCTTCTGATTCTCTTCTTGATTGACATGTGGAGTGACATACTTTGCCTCTCAAGAGAAATTCATAAAAATCACCCACTGAGATTAGTAATACTTCTGAAGGAATGATTCCTCATAAATTAATTTCTACTGTACTTTCAACTCATCCATCAGTTGCGGGTGTCAGGTGAAACTTCGGCTCTTAAGCAGCTGGATAAATCATTTTGTTAATCTGTCCCTGATAAACATGCACCTTCACCTGAGGTCAAAAATTGTTCGAATTGCTCGATTTTTAACAGTTTTTTTGATTGCCGCCTTATAAAAAAAAACATTATGTGCTGTTTTGAACCATGTCTAATTTTATGCATCTGATACTGGCACAAACTAAGTTGTGTACTAATGCAGACTTGAAAATGAATTCACATCTTGTTAATATCTGTGCAGTTGTAATCAAATTTAACTGTTGTTCTAATACAAATTAAAGACATTCAGAATTATGGCAACCAATTATTTTAACCCATTCTGCATCTCTAAATTCCTTTCAAAACTACAGAAATATGTGAGAAAAGTTACAACATATTAATTTAATCACCAGTTTGCAATTTTACAAACACTTTCATTTAGGTCTTTTTATTATATCATTACATTTTCTATATATTTCAATAATTTACATTAGAAAATTAGAATTATGATCAAATTCACTTTGTAAGAGTGGGGAAAAAAAAGCTTTGTCAACCTGACACACTGATGTGGTTTAGCTGTTAGTGATGAAGCCTTTAAAGAGAAAGTTTGATTTAAAAAAAAAAAAAAATCTTTTATTCTTCAGGCCAGAGTACACATTTGACTTTGATAAAATTGATTTTACTCCTTTATAGATGCAGGAGTACTTGAGATTTTCCAACCCAAATTAGTATTGGGAAAAGGAAAGAGAGAGAGAGAGAGAGAGAGAAAAAAAAAATCAAGATTACATCTGCCTTCTTATTCTATGGTTCTAAATATGAACATATTTCATAAATACACCTGTCTGTACAGAATGATAATCTTCATAAAGTGGCTTTTATCATTACCCCATATTCATCTACAACTAGTTATTCTGATTTCTGCAGGTATTAACAAAAAGCTTATGGGTCATTGTATCTACATAACTACATGAAACCTGCTTCATCTAAAGGTTTTCCTTCTGATTACCAGTCCTGAAAAGAAAACAAGTATTATTGTTCACCTCCATCAGCACAAGCGTCTACAAGTAATCATCTATGTGGCACTGACTGCATGAGTATCTTCCTCGTTCAAGTGGAGGATGCATCATATCAGCATAGATTATATTATCCCAGCATGTGCTGAAGGCAATGTGATGCTGCATTTGGAGGACAGAAAAAGAAGCGTGATGGTTAAATAAAAAAACACACACACATATATATATATGTGTGTGTGTGTGTGTGTGTGTGTGTGTATATATATATAATATATATATATATATATATATATATATATATATATATATATATATATATATATGTACACATTTGTGGTGTGATTTAAGGGAGAAAAAAAATTAGATAAAGCAAGTCTGCTGATGCAACAAAGATCACTACAAGGCAAAAAAAAAAAAAAAATACTGCTTCCAAGGCAGCCAACAACTGTGGTAAAGCTTGGAGTTGATGAAAGGAAAGCACAGCCATATTGGAATAAAATAAATTTCAGTTTAAAAAATATTAGACTCCCTTACCTCAACCCCTTTTCATTGTCATCAGCAAAAGTTTACTACTATACATGTATGAGCTTAACATTTCAAAAAACAACGCAGCCAGAGCAGGTGTTATTCTTGGTGTCCCATATCAATGAGGGCCCTGTTAAATTAAAGCTACTCTGTGCAACTGAATATCAATACTAATCAATATTAGCAGGACCAACAGTACCAGTACTGTGCTAGGTTGGCAGAAGTGGTTTTCAATAATAAGGACACTTAACAACAACTGGTTAAATCTAGTAGGAACACTGCACTAAATACTTGGACTACTGCCTCTTGTACTTCAATGCATTACGCTGCGTTTACTTTGGCTTATGTGCAAATCTAGAAACAACAGGTGCATTGCTACACTTATAAACTCACAATTTCTAATACCTCAGTTTAAGGAATGGGTCGCCTTTTACAGAGGTATGCAGGTTTGGTAGAGACGGATTAAGAGTGTGATACCACTCTCGTGTCTGTTAATAAAAAATGACAGCAGCAGTTTTAACTCAGCTGTGGTTTTAAGGTAGTCCACCACCATCTCTACAAGAAGATAGTTCAATTTTATGGGTCAAGTTGACAGTTTGAAAGCTTATAATCATCTACAAAGCTGCTTCCTGCAGGTACACTCTGGCAACAACAGAGAAAAGAACCATCATGGTATGATTTTGTTTGCATGAATTAAACAGGATGATTAAAACTGAACTTCAGATGTTTGTTTCTGCTTCCTAATCTAAGATAAACTAACCAGCTGCTGGTCCAATACTCTACAAACATGAGAGTGGTATTAGTGTTTTTAATCAACATCCCCACCAGAAAGTGAAAGCACAAGTTTCTCAACCTGTCAAATTGCTGTTTTTCATATAAGATATGCATTTAATACTTTAAAAAAAAAAAAAGTCCAGCCGGAGGGGAGCTTCAGCAACAATCCTGATATTGAAGTTAATATATATATTAAAACAAACAAACAAACAAACACATCATCAGTGACACTTGCAAACTCCTGATGTGCAGTTGATCGTGACCTGGTCCTCTACTTTGTTGAACTCAGCCGGTGTCATCTTGGATTTGTTCCTATGGAGCGCCAGAGTGAGTTGGGAATCCTTGCGACAGGATGTGACGGGTTCGTGTTTGACGTCCACAGGCCTCACCGAGTTGTGCTGAGGGATTTCAACAGAGTGGAAAAGTCTTGTGGCAACTATGAAACCCCTTATGGATCACCCGTCATCCTGATAAGATGTACTGAGGTCCTGACGTCATAAGAACCTTCACTTTCATGACTGACTTCTAATACGAGCTAAAGAGGAAGACTTTAGTCTCTTCGCCTCCTGTGCAAAAAAAAAAGAAAGAAAGAAAAAGAAAAGTTCTCTATGTGCTGTTTAGATGGCAGTTTGAAGTAGATGATCTCCAGCCGGGTTTTATTTATTTATTTTTTTGCCGTTTACTCTTGAACGTGCTCTCAGTCACTACCCTGTGCTCACTTCAGCTACAGTTTGAAAACACTTGTTTTTAAGTTCCTGTGCTTGGTCAACTTTAAAGCCAAATTTGTGTTCACATTTCATAAGATTCCCAGCATAGCATTTTACTGCATGGTCAAACCCTCTGGACCAGGTGACAAGATCTTACTTGGTCCAATTCTGTAGCTCCCATGAAGATTTCACCTCTGTCATCATAAAAGACCTTCTGAAATGTCATAATTCCTCAAAATGAGGGCACTGCAGCTGCGCTCCCACTCGTGACAGCGTAATGGGACTTTCGCTTGATCATTAGATGAGCTTCACATTCTTCATTTGAACTGATTAAATGCCATGTTTTTACAAACTATATGAAGAATTTGACATCGTTCTTGAGGTCGCTGCGGTTGTTGTTCACAACACTAAAACGGTTGGGGAGGATTCTCATCTTCATTGTTCCGTCGGCGCCGCAGGAGAAGATCTGGTTTGTCGGTCCCACCTCGATCTGCATCACGCCCGTCCCGAGGTTCCTGAACAGCGACTGGCGAGCGTGTTCGTTTGTGAAAGTGTAGAGGAGAGACTGCGTGGCCATGCTCCACACCTGGGGAGAGATGGAAAGATCGGAGAACAACTTCAACACAGAATCCAGCAATTTAAAAGCTTGGTCTTTGTTACCGTTTCTAGAAAGAACATCTAGAGAAGAACTGTCTGATAGAGCTCATCCACTCGATTAAAACATGGCAGTTTATTTTAAGCAGATCAGGACCATCTGCCGTAGACTCTCCTCACTGCTCTGAGTGAATGAAAGCAGTTACTAAGTCCTGCTTGCGTAACCTCGGCTAAATGGTGTGATGCTCTGCTGTATTTTCTGTAGGTCAGTTGTGCAACCATATTGGTCCACACTGAACTACCTTTACTGAAACACCAAGCGCCATTTTATTGGAATGAGTTTTACATTATACAGGATTCGTTTATTTTAAACAGAAAAATCTCACATGCAAATATAATGTTCAATTGTGCAAATATCCATTTAATTTGGTTCAGCAATACTTTATTCATCCCCAAAGGGAAATTTGACTGCACCGAACTGCACTTCTACCTTTATAGGTCTTTATAAGCTAATTAAAAGTAGGAGGTCTAAAATTACAACTGAGAATAATTTACAGTAACACTCACCCATGCCTTCTGTCTTAAAGTTTAGTGGTTAAAAATAACTAAACAAAATGTACATTTACCTGTGTGACTTAGTTGAAATAGTTTGAGACAGAGAAGACACTCTGTAGACTAATATTAGTGACTTCAGTTACTATTTCAATTACGATCAAATTACTGATCTCTATTCCCAGCACAAGTGCTTAATTTTTAATATGAATTTCACACGTTAAAAGTCTATATATCACATCATCTAGCTCCTTTAAAGCTTGTAAATGGGAAACATAACCATGTTCATTTTTAGGAGAGTCAAAAACAAAACATTAAATGACTTCAGATGAGTAACTTTACAAAGCTGTGACGACTTTTTCTCCTTTTTTATTAATCATCCAAATGATGAAAGTTGTTTAAATTTCCAGCAGATGTGCAATGCGTCATTCTCTCTGCAACAGCTTAGTCCTTGGGGGTGACAGCTCCGTGATTTGTTCGGTTCAAGTCAGAAAGATTAAAGACCTGCTGTCTCTGGAAATATCTTAGTTTGAGACATCTCCTGTTTGTTTGGTTCTCAGCCTTTTCCGCTGTCACCCACTTTCACGTAACAAATTATTCTCCATCAGTCACTGTTGTTCTGGGCAGGTGGTTCATCATCAAATGGCATTGATTTCTTATAGACTGATGAGCTCCCCGCCTCTGTGGATAGACACCCCTTATCTGATTTTTGATGTGGAGAAGAGCCAGAGACGTTAACACCTGGGTGCCAAACACCCTGCAGACTACTTTACTTTGTGATGAGGATGCTTTTGTTATCCAGAATTTAAACTTTTACAACTTCTTTCCTAAAGTTACAATAAAAAGCATCCAAAAATGTAAAGTAATAGAGATTTCATTAAAGTGATCAATGTTCTCTCTCCTTCTCTTTTAACATGTCTATTTATTCTTCAGAAATGTATTTTAATCACACTTATGAAAATAAAACCAATCAAATTACCTTGATGTTTCCCTCGGCTGATCCGCTGATTAAACAGTCCTCAGTTGAATCAACAGCCAGTGCTTTGACTGGCGAGTCATGTGCCTGGAAAGTCTGCCGCTGGTGCCGATGGGGAAGCTCCAAGATGCCGATCCAGCCTTTCCTCCCTCCTGTGATAAGAAGCTGCTGCCTGGGGGCCATCACCAGCACGGTGGCACCAGACTCGTGGCAGTAGAAAGCTGGAGAGAGAATTTGATGATGTGCAGAAGATAAGACAGAAAAAAAAAAAAAAAAAAATTGACACAGGGGTTAATCGTTGATTAAATATTTAATCAATATAATGCCAGAAAATTGTTTGTTTCTTTTGCTGAGTCAAACTGAATGTCTTCAACTTTTGCATCAGGTTGTGTATTAAGCAAATACTGTATATTTTTCTTTTTCTATAATGGTAAAGAGAGGCAAGAAAGGCTAACATATGAAAAACTGGATTACATCAGCTCTAAAGATGTTGTAAATTAGTAGATTCTTAAAAGGGTTTTATAAGAAAAATGGTTTTATTGTGCATTATGCACATCTTACCGTGTACAAGGCTGTTAGCAGGAGTCACTAGCGTATCCCACAGACAAACGTTCCTGTGGAGACAAAAATAAAAATAAAAAAAAAAATCCCAAAATACAATCCACCTTTTCATCACAGGAGCCATCGTCTAGCTATAGGACTCTTCATCTTTAAATGGTACATAAGAGTGATGCTGTGTTTAAAACAGGTAAGCATGGTATGAGAAACAGGCGGGTAAAAATATCTCACTGAAAGTGTCAGGTACCTGTTGTCTGATGAAAGACCTGCAGTGGCAATGAGGGAGGACGATCCCACGAAGACGAAGTCATGAGCTGTCTTGTTGTGACACTGCAACGTCTGCCAGAAAGAAAAACAGAAGGCAATTGATGGATTAAGAAAAAACACAAAGGAAACTAGTGAAAAAAAAAAAAAGAAAAGACAGCAAAGAGAATTTTAGCTAAATCTGACACAAATTGTATTTATTTTATTTTATTTGTTTACCAGGTAGGGCTTGGGTGCGTTCCCACTTGTGTTGGTCTGCCATAAGCTCAAAGCCCCATCAGCATCTGCGATACCAAACTACATAAAACACACAGGCAACAGATGTTAAGTACTTGCTGTAATTGAGTGCGGATTATTCTTCGTTTGGCAACACACACACACTTTTGTCGTTGGGTGCTCAACCGATAATTGATAACTAGTGCAACCTTCCGGTAATGTGCACTGCTCTAAAAGTCTATGTGCCACTTATATAACTAAAATCAAGAGCTCGCCGTGTACTCTGTGGTTTTTTTTTTTTCCTTCCTCCAGAAGTTTATTTTCCTCTTTTAGCCAGAAAAAGCAGATAAGATCGTCCTGGCACAGGAGAGGCACCATCTGAGAAAATTATCCGCTTGAAGCGAGTGCCTGAGTTCAAAAGCTGGCTTCACTTAACTGAGTAACAGTGTGTGCTGAATAAAAACATCCTACGGTGGTTTGTGTTTGAATTTGTAACCGGATGTTTCAGTTTTTGAATTTGACAGGCTCACTGTGTATTCATGTTACATGGATAGTGTGGCATTTGTATGATAGTTGTTTACGTTTTATAGTGTTCCCTCTCCCAGGAAATACTGTATATACAACCTTGTTTCCTTGGTGGTTGAATCTTATCCTGGTGACTCTAGAGTTGCCTGGACTTCTGAAGCAGATGATCTGCTGGGAGTGACCCCACTCAAACATCCTCACGCTACCATCCTGAGCACCTGTTAGGTCTGAAGCAGGAAAATAAATAAATATATAAATAAATAAATAAATAAAACGGTGTTAACAGCACGGCTCATTCTCTGGTACATTTCAGTGAACGTTTAAGTCTCAACATGAGCTCTTGGCATTTATTTGTTCCCATAATTCATCCACTCCATAATTGATAAAGGAAACTGTTATACATACTTGAAGAGGTATTTTATTTATTAATTAATTTATGTATTTTGACATGGTGGGAATTTGCATACCCTAAAAAAAACCTCACAGCTGCATTCCAACTTTGCAGTCTTAGAGGAAAAACTCAAGTATGCAGCATGAGAGCTGACATCGACTTTTCTAAATCAAAAGCAGCACCAGAGCCAAAAGGGAGAAAAAAAAAAAAATCCAGTTGTTGAATATCTACATAAACTTTTCGGGTGATGCAATTGTTGCTGAAGGCTGTTTGTATATAAGAATATGATGTCTGGATTGCACTTTTAAGAGGCAGATAGTCCTCTAATCTACTGGCAGATAGAGTTGTACTTACAGTACGGAAGTGTGGGATGGGAGGTCATTCTTCTCACATTGTTGATATTTCTCTTGATCATCTGGGAAAAGGAAGAGTAGGAGGAGAAGAATTTCAGTGGAAACACTGAGTTTCATTATGTTGAACAATAGATATAGTTTAACAAAACTACACACAGAAAATAGTTATTGCTTGAGGTGATCCAGTAGGTTTTGTTTTAGGGTCTTAAAGACAAATGGTTGGGGGTAGGAGAAAATCTCTTTGTGCCAAGAAGATTTTTTTTTAAAAAAAAGGCTCCAAGTTATATTAGCAAAACCATATAAAAATCCGTCAATGTGAGACTTATGTACCATTTGTACTGGACTAAAATGCTCGCTGGACCTGGAGTATTTCTAAAACTACAGCCAGACATCTGTATTTTGTTATGTGTATTTGCGCTGGAAAAGAGAAGTCTGTGTTTCATCGTAATTTACAGACACTGATCCCAGAAGTGACCTTGAGGCCTAATATTTTTATTAAACAATTACTTTTTATTTAACATTAACTTTTAATATTGATTTAAAAGCATCTGATCAGACACTCGGGAGTTAGATCTTAGTGACTACAGGTCACATTTTGCCCAGTGAAGCACATATTAACAGCGATATCAGTTCAGAGTCGTTACTTTCCTCATTATTGTCTCAGATTGAGTTCTGACCCAATCTCCAAATGGCCTGACTGGTTGATAAATTAATTATGACGAAGAGCTCTTACCCTCCACACTGCCTAACGAGATCAATAAGTGAGCAGGTCAAACAACAACAAACATGACTTACATTTCCTTGATTCAAACATTTTGCTACAACAGGCACCAAATCAGTCTCTTTTCCACCTGCTATTTTCAGGTTTCTTTGTCAACTTAAAAATCCTTTACTTTTTTTTTTTTTTTTAATTTTCCATAACAAAGAAAAACCAAAACAAAGCAAATGAAATTACAGCTTGGGACTAAATATCTCACAGTTAATCACAGGTTAGTTCCTTTGTAAGTCAATGAAAGGAGCTGGCGTTAGCAACCATGATGCTTTTGGCAAACTGTGTGCAAAACAAAGATGAATTATTGATGTCATTCATTTAGACTGCTTTTAGTACAAAAGATCAGATGTAGAGCAATGGACATCAATTAATTCGAACAAGGGAGAGTTTTAGACGTGTAAAGCCAGTCATCTTAAATGGTATGGAAGATGACTGACGGCTTTAATACATCTAACCATACTGAAAATGTTTCAACCATCCTGCTTTCAAGTTATCCTGCCACCTCTAAGTTTCGATGATTGTTTTATAATTTCTTTGCAAATACAAAAATGGTGAATGTAAACAAAAAATCTATTTTCAGAATTTTTCTGTTTCACCTCATGAGGCACATTTTTTCATGTCAATGTTTTGAATTTCTGAAAATAGAGTACATTACGAAACAATGTGACAATGACACTTAAACCCATTTTACTAGTACATTCATAAAGAACTGCAAGAAAAAATAAACAGCTGCTCACACAATGATAGGAAAGAAAAAATAATATTGATGTGCACCTGCTATCTTTTTAATTATCAAGTATAAAGCTTACTTTTTTCTAATGAACACAACATAGATTTTCTACTTTGGCTGATATAGTATCCACTACAAAACCTCAGTCAGCACAGATATCTGGATATTTATATATTTTTTGCTTAACTAAGGTCATTCTCCCACCTTTCAGATTACACAAATCAGGCTTGTAATGCAGAGTTTTGTTTTTTTTAAACAAATAATCTCCTTTCTAATAATCAGCTGATGTTTTTTCACATAGTTATGTTTCAATTCCTGCATGCGTCATGTAAACAAAAGTGCTGGGTCACTGAGATGTTTTTGGCAGTCATGATCAGTAATTTTTTACTTGGTATTGGTCTGAGGGACTGAGTCTGAGAAATGGGTTTAACATAATACTGCTTAAAAGGTTGCTTCCTGAAGAAAAGTCAGATCAAAATAATTAAACTTTTTCTTCTAAATGTACAGGTCACCATTAAACAGAGTGTGATACAGTCTCTGGTGTGCATTTACCAGATCACCATTACCAACTTGCATGTTATAAGAAACAAAAATGCACATTTGGAGCTTACCACAGCTGCACCTCTGCCAGTCTGCAAGCCTCCCAGCCAGGGTACACTGATAGGTGTACCAAGGCTGCTGTGGGTGTAAGGTGTGGTGCCGTGGAGCGCAGCAAAATCATCACGTGTATGTACAACTAGGAAGTCATCACCACCAACACTGAAAAGTAAATAAATATAATTTAAAAAAAGAAAAAAAGATGACTGAGGTTACAAATTAATACTACAACAACTAACTGGTGCCAAATAAATATCCAGCAACATCTAAAAAGCATGACAGGGACAGGAAGAGCAAGGCTGGCTACCTCCTTAAGGGAATCTCAGCATCATGAAGTAACTTTTGGGATAAGAAATGTGGCAAGTTCTCAGAAGTACACTTAACCTACCAGCCAAGATTCTTAGAAACAGCACTTTAAAGGATTGCTAGTTTTCGTTATAAACAGATTAGATGTGTCTTTATAATTACACACACGATGAACCAATGACATTGAACAACCCAGTTTAGTTCTTCTGTAATAAGTGTGAAAAGGTTAGCTGACAGAAGCTGTGACAGGTACAGTGAAAATTCGGCAACATACAAGTTGCTCTCTTACCCTTTGGGTTCAGTCTCATCATCATCGATCCACGTCAGGATCTGTGTGGCCAAGATGGATGACACATCCAGCTCCTGAATGTCATGGGTGGACGCCATGACTAAACAATTACGGTTTGCCTGGGAGGCAGACGAAGACAGGAAGTGAGGAATGGGAGAAGCGGAGGACAGAGGGCCAAGTAGCGAGGAAAACAGGCTCAGTCTCAGGGCGCCTCCGCATCAAACACGATTAATCTGTGCTGTGCTCAAGTACGACTGACGCGCCTTCCAACTCCCCTGCTGGTCAGAGCTCATATTAATGTTACATATCCAAGTATGTTAATGTCATTACCAAGATGTCACTTGTGTACACTAGGGGGGAAGAAAAAGAAAGTCTGCCACAGCTAACTTTACAGTGGGGTAGTTTTGGATACAGACTGGTCATTCTGTCTTCAAATAGCAGATTTGGCCCTTCATACTTTGTCAGGGCACATCTTGTATGTTTTATGTTACACTTTGCAGTGGATTTGAACCCACTGTAACGACATCACCATGAGCAAACTCTGAAACATTTGCAGGTCCACACAAGTGACATAAAGACCTTTCTTCCAGCTTCACGTTGCCTTTAGTTGCAGAACTATCCAAACATTTGCTTTTGAACAGCAGTCTGAGGGTTACCCTCTTTTCAACATTGCTGAGAGGAAGACAGCAGCACCAGAGAAAGAGCTGCACTCAACCAACTCCAAAACTCTTCCTACTACTAAACAAAGAAAACACAAGTTCAGCAACAATAATAAAAGCCAGGATATTATGTAACAGTGCACCACTAGCCATATACATTCTACATTTGTCTCTAACTTATAGTTTGTCAAAGTGAACTGATAGAATAATTTTTATTTAATAAATGGTCTGTTACAAAGGCTAAATATTCTTGCTCCACAGAAACTCCAACAGCAGAAAAAACTGGTGGTCCACAAACTTCTGTGGCACTGAGATTACACCATGACTAAGCAAATTTAATATTTTTTAATTAAAAAGGCTAGTATTGTGCCAACTGGATGAGCAAATATAAGTAACTTACTGTAAACACTTTATTTTTCTCATAGCAGTTTGTGTTATTGGTGACATGTTAGTAAAAGGTTTCTACCTTGTTGATGGCAAAAGCTGTGATGATGTCAGATTCTTTGTGGATGATGCGTGCTTTTCCTCCAGGCGATCCCAGATCTGACTCAGTCTGCAGCGAGCAAAGCACACAAGTATATATCACCACCATGGACATCTAATATTACAACTGAAACATTGCCAAACACTTCCTGCAGACAAATTACAGCCACAATCTCTATTACTTTTTTTTTTTTTAAATTAAAAGAACTGACAACAGAGCAGAACAAATACATAAGATTTTCATAAGTCAAGTTAATCCTGTAAAATGTTCTCTTCCCTGTATAACTGTATTTTAAGCACCCCAGGCTTTTGTGTTTATTTGTCCTGCCTTTAAGGTTTAAAAAAGGAGATAAGATACATTAAGCCATGCTGTTATCCGCAAAAGCCAATATAAAGCGAACTACTCCCGATACATAGCATAAAAGCCCTTCAGCAATAAGCCGGAGCACATGCTGAACCACAAAGATTGTGTTGGTTGCACGCAGCCCTGCAGGCTACATTGTTGCTCTACACATTGTATTGAAGTCAAATTCTGATGCCATTTTTCCTTAAGATTAGATTGAATTAAAGTCTCCATTGCATTTATCAAAGAGGAAAAGATCTTGTCCTTTTTATGTCAAATGGGATAAATTAAGACAAAACTTGACTTAAAGAAATCTAAATATGGTGTTTTGCCATTTTCACTGAGGACATAATCTCTGCAGGATGCAGATTCACTGCGACAGCTTTGGGCCCATTAACATGAAGCTGTTCAGCTTCATAGCTCGTCCTCTGAAAGACTGGGTTAATTAACGCAGAGGCAATTGGAGTACCTACAATGTGTCAGCTTGCACAGTGAGGAGCCAGAAGATTAGAAAACCTCTGCACAGCATCAGTTTATAGTTCAATTTAAGATTTATGGCTCACATCTGCATGAATATTTAGGCACTGGAATGTAAGATTAATATCAAGCTCTGACAAGAACACTCAGGGTTTATGGCCCTAAAAATAAATGTTCTGCAATTTTGACAAGATTGCACTTTTATAATTTAATATAAGCTTTGACAAGTTACATTTAGTACTGAGTTGTATATGGCAGGCACATGGAAGATGATGTGTTTATTTCCACATGCAAAGAATAGTAAAGTTTCTACCATGCAAAACTCGGGTGTGATTACAGGATTCACGTTGCAGAAGGTGTCACCCAATAAGTAAACAGTAAGTTACTGTTTACTTATTGCGCTTGCCATACAAAAAGGTACATGTTATTTAATGCATTTAATAAAGATGGCACACACAGAGAAAATAAAAATACTCAAAACATTTTGTTCTACTGAGCGCAAAACTTGTCTTATGTATGATATCCTCTGGTCCAGAGGTGAGGTGGTAAACCGTAGGATCAAACAAGTTTTACAGCTGAAGACACATTCCTTTTTTTTTTTTTGAAATATATATTGTGACTAATTTCATCTGGAAGGATTGTGCCAATAAATCCATTTTGAGAAAAAAAAAAAAAAAAAATCAGAAAAAAATCAAAATCAGCCCCATATGTGAGATGTTAAATCTCTTAAATTATATATAAAAGATATCAAGCAAAAGCCACATTTTCCTTCCATGATATCAGGTTATGTTAACTGTTATCTCTCAGTATCTGTCAGTGCAGCACCTGTGAAACCCACCAGGGAATAAGATTCACTGAGTATTATTTAAAAAAAAAAAAAGAAAAGAAGAGTAAGTACATGAATAATAAGCACAAAATTATATTCTAATCAAGCATCTCATATCAACTTTAAATTTTTTGTCAAGTACTGCCAAAGATACTGAGGTTTGACACCAGCCCCATTACACTCCACCACAGGAAATAATTGATTTTGAAGTAGCAGTACCTGATTGTTTCCTGTCTCGTCCATTCCTGAATATTTCATACTGTCGGTCTGGTCCTGAACCGACTTTATTGATTGGGGGAAGCAGCATAGGATTGACCCACACACAAAACACACAACCACCAATGAAAAACCATGCAAACATACACAGAGACTCAATTACTGTGATGTTAATCAAACTGAATGTAAAACATGCATTTAGAGAAAGTATTTGCACATGTGGTTTGCATGCAGAATTTAAAAAAAAAAAAACAGAAACACACTAAAAAGGGATGTAAAAAAAACAAAAAAAAAACAGTTTTGCCAGAGGGTATAGACACTTTGTGGATTCTATCATGACAAAATATTAGAATATTTAGTGACTGTTATCACAATAAGCATCATGCAGAAGGATATCAAATTGTAAATATTGTCCACCTGATTTGTGCCTGGTTTCGTTGTGAAGATGTTTCGAATCAAAGTCTCCTGCACTTCCTCCTGCTTCACCAAATACTGCCATAAACGTTTCACTGGCAGCGCTGAAAGGTGGCTAGTTCTGATGGGGGGCAGGGGAAGACAAACAAACATATAACTAACGATAGTACCATACTGCATATGTTTAGATTAAGGTTTAAGTGTTTAGATTTCTTCAGATGCTAGACCACAATGAGGCAACACAACTAGCTGGAGGCAAAACAGAGTAAGCTTGAAGGGAAATATGTATCTTCACCACTGGTTAGCTGGCTATAGAAAAGTTTTAAGATGCTGTCTTGTTGTGTACCTAAATGGTAGAAATGTCGCTAATGGCTGCAAATCAAAAGTCTATCACATACAAGCCGTAATTCCCCATAAACAAACAAATAAACAAAAAAAAAACAGCTTTTGGTTATACAGCAAAAAGACTGGACAAAGACAATTATAAAAAATGCTCATGTCTGTAGCGCACACTTTATATCAGGCAAGTAAAAAAAAAAAAAAAAAAAATCAATTTACAGTTATGTGAATAACAACATTCATTGTTACGGTTGTCATACCTATCTAATCAGAAGTTGGATCAATAATAAGGTTAATAATTGAATCATCCATCCATTGAGTGAAGGATGGGTCGTATGGGTTGGCTAGTCTGTGTTTGTCAGGGTTAGTTTGTTTTCGTAACACTCACGATCCAGACCATTAAGTAAACTTAGGCACTCCGACTGGGTCGCTGGTGTGAGTTTTACAAGCATCATTTTTATCCATAACTTACAAATCTAATTAACTTAGAGCTGCTAACACTGCATCCAGGTTACGGCGGAAACTGATTGGCCTCCAACTATGCCCTGCCGACCAAAATACGTCATACTGTTACTAAGACGAGAGGGCGTCATATGTCATCACTGTTTCCCCACTGGGGAGGATGCGTGCTGCTTAAAGTCACAGTGTGTGGGGTGTGAGAGAAAATAAAGATGCATGTGGTGAAACTCAGAGCATCCATATGGTATGACTCACTTTAGTAAGTACTTTGAAATTTTATATGAATTACTGTACTATGGAAAACTGAAATATTAACAATCCCTTCAGTGTAGTGTTACATCTGGATCACCCACTTAGTTTTTACATCAATTAGAGGGAATTGATTAAATGGTTCTGCTGAGACAAAAAGGGGCCTCTGCAGGTGTTATTCTGGAAAGTACTAATTTGCTGTCAGAATTTTGAAAGGTGTGGTTTTGTTAAAGTAGTAAACCACGGTGGAAAAGAAATGGGTATGGTTGGCAGGGTGACAGATCTGAGACCTACATAATTCTGTGATCATACCTGAATGGGGTGTTGGATGGTTCAAACAGGGCTTTGTGTCTGAGCAGGGCAGGGCCAGGTGTGGGGGTTTCATCCTGGAGGTGAGTGGAGATGTAGTTTGAAGGGGGCCCCCCGAAGATCTCCAGTCTTTTCTGCAGCACCTGCTCCCAGCGCTGCAGTGTTTTGAGCACAGCATGACACAGAGGCGAGGCCACGGGCAAATCTGTGTCAAAAAGAAGCAGGAATATGCAAACATTGAGGCAACAAGGTTACCAAAGACAGACAAAAAAGGACAAAGGCAGTGCAAGATGTTGGCACTGTAGATGGAGGCGTGTTGTGTGTTTTGGAGTTTACCTAAGAGATCGTACCCTGCCATTGGGTAAAAGGACTTGAGGTTGATCAACACCAGCTGAACCATAGTCAGGCGCATCAAACACCAACTTGGAAGAACATAAGTAATTAGAAATCAGATTAGAGGTCTGAATAAATATTCTGTGGACATCATGTTGTGTTCAGACTTGGTGTGAAGCAGAATTTCTAGGCAGCAAGAATGAATACTATGCCACGAAAAGACAATTGTAAACACATTAGGGTTTAATTAAATCATCTAGGTCTGATGTGAAGATGAGATGCAGTAAGAACTAATATTCATTCAGAGCAGTGTCTTTACCTGTATGAGTTGTGGTTTGAATGCTCTCTCTGTGGAGAGTTGGGGTCAAAGATGTCTTCAGATTCATCTTCATCATCCTCATCTTGACTGACCTGGCTCTCCTCAGAGTCATAATCAACTCTGTTTTCTGATGTGGTTATCACAGGCTGACAGGCAAAATAACAAAATAAGAGGATAAACACACAAACATTATTTTAATATATTTAAGATGTCATTTTTTTTTTCCATTATACATGAACTCTAAATATGCAACATCATCCCACTACAAAACAAATCCTGTCATGCTAAATGCTCAAGACACAAGATATGTTTTGTCTGTGAGTTTTTTTTATTTTGTTGGCAGTATTCTGGGTTACCTTTGTGATAAAGTAATCCCAAATACTGAGCTCTGGAGGGACGAATTGTTCTTTGAAGATGGAGGGAACTTCCTGTTCAAAAACAGGATATTTGGGACTGGCTGGCCCCTCCCGCTCTATCCCAGATTCTTCCCGTGATCCACTGCGTCCTGAGAGAAACCTGAATCGTCTGGATTTTCTGTCAGAGCCACTTGGTGAGGCTAGGGACACAAAAGCTAGAGCTTAGCCGGCTTTATCAGTTGAACAGCAAATACAAACATGGCTATGACCCAATCAAATTTGGCAGTTTGACTATATTAAATTTATCTTCTAGGTAATTTCTAAAACAGAACTTAACTGATAGACAGAAAACCTGACATTGTAAAACAACTACCTGGCGGGGGTGTTCTTGTTGGGCTGCTGGGCTTCTCTATGACAGGGATCCGGGCGCCACCTCCAAACACCGTCACCCACAGCTTGCTGTTGAGCGGGTGGGCCACAATGCGAAACAATTCGTTGCTGGAATGAGTGGCCATGCCGTGAACAAAAAGGCTGAGGAAGACAGCAGTCAGGACCTCACACAGCAACACGGCTAAGCCCGGTTGGCTGTCTTCACCTGCTGAGCTCAACAGATGAATAAAAGAGGCAATACCTGGACAGATAGATAAGTAAAAAAATTCATTTGAATAGTACCTGACAAAGACCAAAAAAAAAAAAGAACAAGCAAAACTGAAACATAAAATCCATGTTTACATCTCTAAACGGATTCCATGGAAAACGTGAAGACAGAAATGAACTCAAGACAGTATTTAAAAAACAGAAAATCAAATTTAAAATGCAAAATTGGCTATTTTACTTTTACCTAACAGCCCTTCCAAAACTCAGCTCTTGTGATCTCATGGTTAAATGTGAATATGGCTGCATGAATACAAATTAATTCATTTCCTATCAAAGATTAGGAGTTAATTTTCACAATGATTTAACTATGACTATGTATGTTTTAACCAGAGGCATTTTATATTTCTTGTGTTTACACTTATTTAATTTTGGATAACAATATTACAGAGTTCCTTTAAGGGATCACAGAGTCATATCACAATGACCAGTCTCTTAAATCAGAACTAAAGGAGCATTCTCATAATTATATACAGAGAAGTGGGAGTTTCTGTATTGTTTTTATCGTGTCTTGTATGGTATGTTTTATTAAAATAGATCTTTTGTTGCCATAAGAAATACAAAAGCAAACAAACAAACAAACAAACAAAAGGCTCTGCTCTTGAGTTTAGTGTTTAAGAGAAAAATCCTTTTTCTGCAGATCTAATCTACAAACTTGTCAGTCTAATGGCTCAAAGAATTACAGAAATGTCAAGATATTAGTGTTCCTTCATAAAACAGCTTATTTTGGTAGGAACATGCTTTAAAGTCTAAACCGATCCTCTACTCAGTACGGGATATCTGTGGTGTCAGTTGAAGGTTTCTACAAAGTAAGGGTTTCCATTTGTTATTGTTTTGATGATAAACTCACAGGAGAGCATTTTACAGAATATCAAACAAAAGCATAACAATATGGCTCATAAAATGTGCTGCCAGTGTGTAAATAACAATTTACATTGATTTCGGAACAACTGTATTCAGAGCTGAGTGTCTTAAACAAGGAAGGTAAGTAAATAAGTGCTGAAGCAGACGACCTCAAATTTTTAGTGACATTTAAAAGAAACATTTTTCTCAATCAAGCAAAAACAGTTTGTTTCAGTTGGCTTACCTGGCCACTGAGCTGGTGAAGTGTTGGGCTGAACAGACTCGTCCATGTTGACGGTTTTATGTGGCTGCTTCTGAGACAGCAGGACACTCTCATACACAGTCCCTGTGAAATGGTTTACATGACTGTAGGAAAATGGGGAAAAAAAGAAGAAATGAACCTCACACAGTCAGTATGAAGACACAGAGCAATATTTAATACACAATGCTGCACTGAAAAGTAATATTGAATGAATCGGGTTATCTTGTGTAAATATGTAGTTTAAAAACATCTTAATATAAATTTTTTAACTTTGTTCTGAATTCTGTGTTGTTTCAAAGAAAGAGGCGAGCCATCAAGCTGCGTTCTGTCAAGACATTAAATAATAAAGTGCTGAATTTCATGTTATCTGCCTGTCTGTGCTGTTTGGTATCATAAGAAATCCCTCACTACAAAGGAAACATCAGTAATCAACTTCTTATGTCAAGCTGCTTTTCAACACATGCATATAAAAAAAAAAAATGGAAAGTTGGACAGTATTTTTTTCGTTTTTCCAAAAAGCAGAATACGAAGTACTTAATTCACCAGGGAGTCTATTAGGTTTCTAACATTCAGCAAGTCCCACTTTAAGCTTCTGCGAAAAAAGAACTCACATCAAAACAAATGCAAAAGTCAAAGGGAACATCATTCAAAGAGAGTAGCAGTGACTATTCTTCAGGCATCTCTCACAACTGTCATCCACAAAGCCACACAGAAAAGTGCACATGAAGCAAAACCATAACCTCCAGGGCTTTGAGGCTACCTATTACACATGCTGGTTAATTTAAGAACTAACCAAATTAAACTGAGGCTAATGTGCATGGGTAAGGGAGAAGAGTCATTTTACGATTAACTTGGAAAACTCAGATTGCACAAACAAAATAGGTTTTAAAACATTCTTACACTAACTCAGACACTCAAGGGAACAAAAATGAAGCAACATTTCATCAACCTACTGCTGCAATTCACCATGAGTCTTTAAATCATAATTATCATAACAAAGATGGTGTTAAATTAGAAATAACTTTGCTAATTTAGCAGGGCTATGTGGGCTATGTGTATGTGCTAGATCTGCATGTGCGAAATATAAACCAAGTGTTCATTTAATCACGTTACACAAGAGTAGTTCAATGTTTGAATTCCAAGATTTGACCATTTAAACCGACAAAAATACTTGCGGTGTCCCTCATAACTTTAAAAACATTTTTTTGACATTATTTAACTGTAAAATTAATTCTGCTGCTTAACGTAAAAGCACAGTGGCTTAAGGTCCCAGCGTCGTGAAGCATTTCATGAAGCATGACAGGAACTCACAAAAAAAAAAGGGAAAGGAAAAACAAGGTAGTAAGATGAGTAGTTTATTTTAAAAAAAAGGAAAAAGAAAAACAAAGAAAAAGAAAGGAATCCCGTTCACATTCATCCATCCAAAGTTTAAACCCGACTGCTCAGCCGTCACGCTGAATGGAACTTACGATCCATCCATTTTAAATAAACAATGCTCCAACCATCTGTTAGGCCCAAAAATCTAATTAAGCATTTACGATAAGAATGACAAACACCATCCTTTCACCTCTCATAATTCATATTCAGTGTGATCAAGACAGACAAGTGACTGTCACATTCTCAGTTATCAAACCTCAAGATTTTTTTCTGTATTTTGCTTTCTTTCACAAAAAGAAAAGGATTATCCTAAAAAAACATTTTCTGATTGGTTAAAATTACAGTGTTGGGTTTTATTGTATGATTGCGTCATCTAATTTCTCCTCAAATTATTTTTAAGTATCCAGCTCGAAAGAGCCTAGAAATATTTCCATCTTACAATGGATGAGCTGATGCAAATCGGTCATTGCTGTGTTCAATTTGACTTAAATGTAAAGAACAAGAACAAAATCAAATAATGTATCTTTTATAATGTGTCTATAAAAAGGGAAAAGGAAAGAACTGTTATACCAGGCTAAAAAACCTTTATTTAACAACATGGCTGCACAGGTCTGCGTCTTCATACAGCTTTTGTAAATTGCTCCTTTTACAAGAGCAGATGTGTTTTCTTGATGCTGCCATGAGGAAGAGAGTAGCATCTATTGATGCATGAGTACTTGAAGTACTTCTAGTTAAAAATCTCTGAACTTATTGGAAAGCCATCACCATAACAACCAAGAAATTGAAGAAAAAGCAGCTCTGTTGTTTTTCCTCTCAACCAAGCTGTACTCATAATATGCGTCGGACAGAAAATATCCAAAAGATGACAGAAAAACCCCCTTATCAAAAGCAAAACGTATAGTCACTGAATATTCTGCTTTCATGAAGTAAACAAGTTTGATATTTTTAAGATTACATTGCACGGTATTTTGTGTCAACTCGCAGGACCAAATGTCTTTTCTGGAGGAGAAAGAAACTTTATAAATACACCTAGAAGATTTATGTCAGAGATAAATTGTCATTATGCTGTGTCAGTGCCTAACAACATATACTGGAATGTTTTTAAATTAAAAACAGGCAACTTGTGTTTAAATCTAATAGCTAACTGAGGACAAAAATCATTAGTGGTTTTGCTATGTTGAAAAAAAATCCTAATTGAAATTAATCTTTATAACTATTTTACAATGACAAAAACATCATTTCTATAAAGAACCATGTCTAATGCAGTTTTGGAACCAGTTAAGAGTTTAAGCTGAAATGGGAAGCAAACATTTCTATATCCAATATCTTGAAAAAGGGCCAGTGGAAAAATATATATTTGAGAAGAAATTGTTACTTAAAGACAGAAAAATATAAAGAATGCTAATCAGTGAGTGCATTTATCAAACACTCAAGATAAACACGTACCTGTATGTGTGTCCGTCGCAAAGACACTGATATATACAGGCAGACAAGGAAGCAGCCAAGGTGTGCATCATGTAGATCTGAAACAGAGGAAGAACATTGCTGAGGGTCAACTCGAAATTAAAATGACCTTTTTTTCCCTTTCAGATGTGTAAAAATAGTTGCTTGTGATGTCAAGTTAGACTTCTGCCGCTTTCAGCACAAAGGATAATTTTGTTTTTTCACCATAGAACAGTTTTATATACAAACATAACATAATCCAAGCATAACCTCTATAAATGTAACCTAATCCAAGCACCGCCTTGACAAACGTAATCTAAGAATTACTCCACAAAAGTAACCTCCTCCAAGTATAACTCTTTTCTAGTACCAATCAACTTAGTGATCAGCAGATACTCAAACTGCTTGCAGGAGATATGATCTATCAACCTAAAAGTGATGAATGACTTATAAAGTCAAAATATATGTATTTCCAGTTTAAAAAAAAAAAAAAAAATAGTACAACAATAAACTACACCTATCTAATCTGGATGAGAGAAAAAATGAAGGGTTTTACCTCATTGTTAACAACATCAGGATGTGGTGGAGAGTCAAGTGAATTGATGGTCTGCAGGATATCATGAGTCAGGTTGGTCAAATAGACAATAGGATTGGCCACTACTGTCTTTACATTGACTGTACAAGCCATGAGAAGTGGGATGGAGCTGGGTTGGGAACTCAGTGCAACCACTGACTTGATGGAGTCATCCTGTGGGCAGAGAAGAGATAGGAATAAGTCAACCACAACAAACTCTACATCAGAAGCTCCAGTAAATGTAAACAGAGTGAAATGTACAAATTGATCATATATCAAAGTAAAGTCAACTTTAATTTTCACCATACTCTGGGATACATACATACTGCTACTCCATGCCCAAAACAACAAAAAAAAAGGAAATAATTTTACATAATTTTCTTCCAAGTGCATTAAAACAGTCACAAAGAGAACAGGGAGAAAGCTGCTTTGAATGTTTCAGACAGCTGTCTTTTCATCAACTATAATAAAACTGAACCAAGTGAATGGAGTCAAGATGAGCCAACTGCTGGAAATGTCACTTAAGATTTCTACAAGATCCTCTCAGTCTGTAGGGGATTGACAGATAAAGAAAATAAAATAAAACAATTGCTATGAAGGCAATGAAAGGGTTTGATGTGCGACGTCACTGAACGTAAGTCTTTTGTATGTTCATTTTCTTCACCCCTGATGAATCACACAGAGTTGCCACTAACCTACTTAACAGAGACTTTTCACACCGTTTTGAAGTCAACACAAAGGAAATGTACAAAAAAAAAAAAAAAAAAATCCTCAACAACAATCAGGAACGTTGTCAACTATAAAGCTAGAGAGAAAATAAAGTTATTTCATTTTAAAAATCAAAGCGGGAATGTAGAAAGGGCCCCCAGTGCCCATCAACCATGCTGAGGTAATTCCTGTGTCGGCTTATTGTGCCATTTACTTTCTTACATTTTATTCAACTTTGTAATAGTCAGCCAAAGGGAGCACCCCTCCCACGAGGTGTTATGGGACAAGTCAGTTTATTTCTGGAGGTGTAAACACAATCACCAGTGGACATTCATTTGTATGTGTGTATATCGTGGGAATCATGGTGCATTGACTCAGAAGCTTCAGTTGGCTTCATGTGCATCTTTTCATGTGTTCCTTGTTACTAATCTGCTCAGTATCATTTCCTATCAGAGTATGTATCCTGGAAGACTACAGCAGAGCTTTGGACATCAGAGTATGTTTTCACTTGAATGAAAAACTCTGGTCACAGGTATGAATGAGAGGTAGCTGACAGTTATCTTCTCCGTGAGGGTCATAACCATGTGATCTCCAGTTAAACTGATCAGTGTCTACTGCTGCAAAATAACCATGAGGAGCTATTAATGCTATTGATTATTCTTTTTCAATACACTCAATACAAAGCAGAAAATAGTCTGTAATCACAATATAAATAGATAAAATGGTTGAATGCACATTGTAACCAACAACTGCTTTTACCACCATAAAACTTGAGGAATAAATCAAACATTTGTATGGTCTCATTTGCTAAAAATTATGTTGTTGCAAACTTACAAAAATAAAATAAGATATGAAATAAAAAATAAATAAAAATATCACAGATACTGCAGCATGAGGGTAAAAATAAAACAAAACAAAAAGTTACCACTAATCACCAACTAAGTTCTTAAGCTATTTTTAAAATCGCAGAGAGCCTAAAAATTTTAGTTTTCAGTGGGAGAAAGTAAAAAGTCAGAGAAATGTGGCTGCTGCTAGAAAACATTCATGCTCTGCCTACCAGGATCCTTTAATGTGCATCGGTATATGTTTTATTTACCTGGTGTGACTCTTGAAGCAGCAATATAAGCTCCATGCGTACAGAAGCCAGTCCTCCACCATGGGAGCCGTGTAAGCTGCAGTAGCTCAGAAACATTCTCAGTAAAGGCTGGTTACTCTGCAGCCATTGTCTCCTGCTCCTGTGGCCATCACTATAGGGGCTTCCAGACTGAAAACATTTGCTTTATTTATTAGTCTTATGAAAACATTAATACTGAGATCTGTAACTATCCCAGTGTTATCCAACTGGCTAGTAATCAGACAAAAGCACACAGAGATATGCTAATAAAAATATATATATTTAAATCACATCATCTGTTCCACCGTGAATAGGTAACTCTGGGTCTTTATAATTTAACTTAATGTTTTTGTTTTGTTTTTTAACTAAAGACAAATCAAAGTTGTCCATAAACAGCAGGACGTTAAAAAAGTTGTTCATGCTTACTTTAAACACAAAGTAGTCCATTAAAACAATCTCACAGGTGGTGTGCGTTTGTCTAATTTTTTTTATTACAAGAAAAAGCCAGCCCCTAATACGCACCTGTTCCTCCTCTACTAGTCCAGAAACAGGAGTATCACCTTGGAAAGATGACTCCGGCAAGCAAGGTTTATAACTGCAGCAACGCTGAAGAGCCACAACCTGGATAGAAAAGGAAAATTTCTTAAATTCAAGTTTATCATGAGGCAATACTTTCTCATCTATGCATGGGGGACAAAGCAAAACATTTTACCAACAAAATGAACCGTTTGCACATGAGAGAAAACCCCTGGAGTTGTAACCAATGTGATAGTTATAGGAGCTGACAGATCAATTGTTCAAACAACATGAAAGAAGGCAGAAACGTGTTATAGCTACACAGTTTTACTGAGTGAACTTAAATTTGACTGCAGATTTATTTCTCAGTACAAACAAATGTTTACAAAAAAAAAAGAAAAGTAAATATTAAGAACAAAATTTGGTCTGTAAGTCTCTAAATGGGAATATGTCTGTACCTCTCTTTCTAACCACTGGCAGAGCTGGTACCGCAGCTTTCCTCCATCCAACTCGTACCCTGTTGACAGTGTGCGTAGTTCATTGGTCATAATCTTCAAGCAGGCAGTGAACTTGAGCTGAGCCACCAAGATGTCATCAGATGGAGCAATGCAATCATCGTCGTCTTCAGCCTCCCTACTCATCACTCTTTCCATTCTTGTTGGCATGGCATCCTGTGCATCTTGAAACACACTGTAGTCTGTAGCTCTACTGCATTTCACTTCTTTAGTTTCTTCATCATTCTCATGATCATCATCATCATCATCATCATCACTATGATCATCATCTTTGTCACTGTCCCACTTCAGCTCCAGGGGCTCATCTGCAATAGTCAATGATGGCTGACTCCAATCAAAACTTAACACTGAATCTGAGCAACTGTGGGATAAGCTGTTCCCATCTGACTCGTAGCCATTCAGAGGTGACTGAGGCCAGTTTGGGTCCGATGCTTGTCCATTTCTACTCCTAACACTGAGCTCAGCTGCAATGCTCATTTCCTCCTGATTGGAGAGTTTAGAATGCTTGTGGACTTTGGGCATCTTAGAGAGAACTTCGAGTGCTAGCATGGGGCACCCCGCATGCAAATATGCATATGCAGTAGTGAAAAACAGTCTTCTCTCATCCAGGCTGATGGAATCAGCCCTGCGACCTTCAGCGGTCAGACCAACTTTAGCCTTATCGGAGGAGCCAAAATGACGGCGAAGGAGCAGTGGATGTGTACGAAGGTAGATGTAGAAGTTGAAAACCTCAGGATTGCATGAAGAGACAGCAGAGGAACCTGTAATGTTTGGAGAGAGACAGAAGAGTGTTATTTTATTTTATTATTTTACACTCTTACTGCTTTGAAACCAGCACAAAGGGAGAATCTCCATTACTGGCTCAAAAACTGAGCTGTGACTACGCTTAAAAAAAAAAAAAAATTTGCTGGTAAACTTCAAAGAAAACTGCACTGTGTGGTCACTTAAATGTCAACTGAGGGCAGAGCTAGTATTTAAAGCAACAGAACTGTAAGTCTTAAAGAGCAAAGAATACATTTCTTTGAAAAATTAAAAAGAAAAAAAAAATTCAGGTGTTACAAAATTAGGTGAACGGATCTAACTTTAAAGATGAGGAATTTTCATGTTTAAGTCAATTTTACCCCCACTCTAAGCAAACCAAGAGTGATTTGACAACATAAATTATGAAACACCTATGGCATAGGGATATCAATTTGCGAATCATTAAGCTTTTAAGTCAAAGTAGGGTTCATATAAAGTTCAGATCTTCATACATTATTTAAGTGTTGCATGAGGATGCTTGAGGTACTCCAATGTCATTGTATTACACAGAGAAAGTGAAGTTCAGCAGGTTCACAGTTTGGAGAAACAGGAGTACCATCATGGAAGGTAAATCCTGCACTGCTGTAAACACGGGTGGTTTGATTGTGTAGATTAGCCTGCATTTCCTCTGTGACAATAATTAACTGCTTCTGTCAAAGGAACGTGGTCAGTTTTAAGAGAGTGTTGGAAAAAACATTTCAGTCATGCATGAAAAGGCATCTTCAGACAGCATTGATTATTGCAGACCTACTTGTGGTTCCTAAAGTTTTTAAAAGTAGAATGGGAGGTAGAGCCTTTAGCTATCAGGCCCCTCT
>JAOWBL010027822.1:0-30879 GCA_028564865.1 Zenarchopterus dispar
CACACACACACACACACACACACACACACACACACACACACACACACACACACACACACACACACACACACACTACAGACAGCCAGGGGAAACACATAGCAAACAAGAGGGAGAGAGAGAAAGAGCACAAAAGGAAATAGAAGAGGAGTTGATGTGGCCTCATGACAATTCATTGTTAATGCTGATTAATGCTGCAATCCAAAGGTGGGTTGCAACTGATTAATTTACATAAATTAATTATTGGCAGGAAGATCTTGAGGAAAAATAGAAAATCCTCTATGTGGGAGTATTAACCTTGTCTCTTTGTAAAAACCAAGGAGCTGCAGCATGATAACTTCATGAATCATTTTGAAGAGACTTTAAAATTTGATCGTGTGGTTGGATAAAGTTGACGGACAGACACAAGCCATGACCAAAGCGTTCACTCACCCATGTGTCATACCTCAGGGATATCTCACCAAATGCCATTCTTGAGTATATGCCAGCAGCTTGTCGTATTCACTAATAACTGCATTTGCTTAATTGTGACCACAATAAGACCAGATCAAAGCGGTCTTTGAAGTAAGCCTATATATCTGCTGCTATAGGAGGCATCCACATGGGTTTTTACCTCTGCTAACAAAGTCAGTTTGACTTTACATGTCTATCCAGTCCCATATTTTATTAATAGGGAAGACTTTGAGGCATTTAATTAAAGACAATGTGTAAAGCAATATCTTGTGACATTTTTTTATATCAGCTTCAGTGGCCAAACGTAACATATTTTGTTCTCAACATTTGAAACCAAATGTAAAATATGGTCACATTACTTGCACAGCACCTCCTCCTGAAGCATTATTTTTATAGCATCTAAAATTATTTTGTTTAACATTGAAATTATGCAGTGACATTTTTATTTTAATATTATTAGTTTTTAGGATATAAATTGTTAAAATGTTTGGGAAAAAGAAAAGTTTGGGAGCTTATTTTTGGTTTAGACTCAGTCATCCAGGTTGTGTTGACCTTCAAAGGCTTGAACTAAGGAAAGCTGTGTGACTGAGGAAGCTTTACAGACAGATATGGAAACATCTTCAAGACACATGAAAAGCAAGTCTAGTTGCCTCCATTCAAACCTTTGAGGATTACTTAGTGAAGCTGCAGAGACTGCAGCCTTTGACTGCCAAAAATAACTGGTGGATTTTTAAACTCAACCCAAATGGTTATTCCAAATTTGAAGAAATTACCTTGATGCATTCCCTAGTTGTCACAATCCTGAAAACAAAAAGCGCAGATACATGACAAACATGATGTTCTTGGCAATGGCTGCTGCAGGTGTGGAAGTATGCAAATTATGTACTAAAATGTGATAAGTTGATATTTTTTTTAGAATACTAAGCCCAGTTCTCTCTCCTTTTGTGTCTTTTCTGGAGTGTCAGATTTGGCGAGGTCAGTTAGGATTTATTTCATTGATTTAAAATCAAGGTTTCTAAAATAATAATCAAACAAACAAACTAAGAAATAATGTATCCTATAAAATGTGACTCATGAAGAATAATAAATACTGTTCTGCTGCAATAATATGTTTTATGATGCAAGGACACCACATCTTCATTATATGTAACAATCAGTTGTTGTGTGATAATTGTTGTTTTTGATTGATGGATATCCTCATTGTCTCTGAGAAGGTCTATACTTTGTCACTTTACTCCTGCTGCTTTGGAAAGTGTTTTAATAGTCAAAGCATGTCATTTTTCAATTAAATTATGTGGGACTCCATTATTTATATTGTTCCTGTTATAAATATTTATTTACTTATGAGTTTAAATTCAAATATGTGTGCCAGAGGAAAACTAAATGCCTATTGGTTTGTACTCTCTTTATAGTACATTTTGTTTTTCATGTAAAAACATAAAAATCATATAATGAAGGGTAAAAACAACCTCAGGCAAACCACAATATACAACTTTTTTTGTCATTAATTAAAAAAAAAACACAATTAGCCAATAATTAGTACTCCACTCCTTCTTTCATTGAATTTTATAGGGTAATTTACAGATAGGTGCTGCAAAATGTCAGTTTTTAATTAATTGATCATCAATAGATTTCCAAGCAAGTGATTTGCCTTTTCTTTTATTCTGGACCATCAAGGCATTGCAAAACCATTTCCAAATAATTTGCAGTTCAACATTGTGAAATGGACAAAAATGATTCCCTATTGAAAAGGATCCAAGACAGTAGTCTGGAGGCATCCTGTCTAGATGCACAAAGTACCTCAATTGAATCCTCTGTGTGGAGGAAGAATGAATCCCTCTCAGTGAGCATCTGAGCCTACGTTCTACCTTCAGCTACAAAGAACACATGCTAGCAATGACCTGAACCTACCCCACAATCAGAACCGGCCATCATGTTGTGACATGATGGCTGCAACGTTTCATATCCTTCTTAAAGTTTTAGAAAGAGAGAAGGATTGAGAAACACCTGCTTGAGTAAACAAACCTAAATGTCCTTTTTTATGTATTGACATGGTAGATCTCTTGGAGGCCTCCCGTGATGCACTTCTCCTCATGCTGCTCTCTTCTACTCCAACTTTATTAATTACATTTTTGTTATAGTTATTAACCTGTGTTCCTTCTTCCCAGCAGGTGTTCCTGATCTATTGTCACTGCTGTTCTCTCTTCTTTCCTGCCTTCTCAACTCCCATCAGGTTGAGGCAGATGTCCTGAGTCTGGTTCTGTCAGAGGTCTCTTCCTGTTAAAGGGGAGTTTTTCATTTCCACAGTGGCCTGGTGTTTGCTCAGGATGGGGGATTGTATCAAAGACAAGTTTTGATGCAATGATTTTCTGAGTGAAGTATTAATTATTATTGTTATTTTATAGGCTTTGTATCAACTTGTCTAATTTGGAATAAGTTGAACTGTATTGTTGAAATGCCTTGATTTGGCCTTATATAAATAAAGCTGAACTGAGCTGAATGGTAGATCACTGTCAACCAATAACATGTGTTGGGATACATTTGATATACAAGAAACATATAAGAAACATGTCATTGACTCTATTGAGATGTTTTTGCCTGTAGTGAAGGTCTTCTTGCACATTTAAGATGGAAGAGAATTTCTCCTCAGATCTGAGTTTACCAACAAGCAATGTCATGTAGCTAGATGCCCTGACATGTGGCAAGTTTGGAAAATCGGTTGTCATTTTATTAAAAAAAAACTTCTGAAGGTAAACGCTTGAAAGTAATTTTGACAGGTGTGGGATGCTTGATAAAAGGTGACCCAGTTCTTCTTTGTCTTTGTCTTTTTAATCTTTTGATCCAACAAGATGAACAAATTTTGTTTTAGTAACCAGAGCAAATGAAACTTGTTTGAATAAAATTCACCTTTGTAATATGTCTGAACCTGGCTCAGTAACTGAAGCTTTGTGAAAAAGTTTGTCTTTTCTGCAGGTAACTATCAAACAGTTGCCTGTTCAGACAACCAACAGAAATCATTCAAACCAGTCCATCTATCTGGACGCACTTGTTGGTTGTCCTCCATCTGGTTCTTGAAGATGCTGAACGGCTCAGTAACTTCATCCAGTATAGATGTATCTTTAGGCAAAATTTGACAAGTATTGCTTTGATACTTTCAGCACGCAGTCATGAAACTTTGCAGGTTTGTTGCTGACATCAAGTTTAGGTACATGTTCAAAGATTGTTAATCAATAAGTCACTATTGTAAAGGCTGGTGTGATTCCAAAGCAAGATAGTATGAAGAAGGGTTTTATGATGACCCTATGACTATCTGAACTTGAAGCAATGCGTTACTGTCTCCAAGTACAAAGGAGGATTGGGTTTATACATAGTTATATGTAGCAACAAAAATGTAAGAATAGTAGTTATGCTCCCCATCTCTACAAAATCAAGTTTCTTTAGAATGTAAAAACAATCCTTGCCCAGTTGTTCCAGGAAGTACTAAATACCTGTTAGTTCAAGGCATATTTACCACAGAAATGCTGTGTTGAAAAAAACAACAACAACAACTGAGAGTACCATGCTAACGAAAGGAGACGGTCCAGCATGTCTCATAATACCACTTTGTCTTACTAGAATTTCACTTTGTAGTGTCTTAAGACTCATGAACTTTCTTGTGATGTGCTTCCTCCATGTGGTCAGAGGTGGGATTTCAACATAGAGTAGCTTTAACTTAAAAACTGCCCTTTATTAAACCTGACAAGTGTTTTTGCTTTTTTTTTTTTTTTTATCAAAGTCTGACTGAAAAGGGGGTATGTGGGGCTTAAATTTTCAGCTTTATTTCCTCACTTTGTCTTTGAAAAAAAACTTCATGTAGTCACACAAATCGTATATATAAACATACACATCTGGGGAAAAAAAAGAAACCTAATTTTCAAATCAACAAGGAAAAGTGAATGTTTTATTCTGATAGGCAAACCATGTTAAAACAACTAAATAGAGCAACAAAGCAGCTGGAAGAAATACCCTGTACTCTTAATTGTAAATGACTAGTTATTATAAGTACATGTACTGTCTTCATTTCATAGGAAATTACAATCCTTCTCAGAGGCAGCGTGCGTTTAATGACAGTTCCTTTGTTCACATATCAAGACGAGGACCTCCTCCCAGAAGAAAAGACATGAATCCTCATATCTTTCAATGACTGTTGATATGAAGAAGATCAAATACGATCAAACAGAGTCATTACTAGGGACCAGCAATGCAAATGTTGGCTGAGACATTCATACGATGGTACCTTTGTTCTTTAACTTTAGATTTTCATGGTGATTTGATGATTAAATCACATAATTTTGGTAACTTTATATATTCAAAGCACTGATCCGATATGCACAAAAAAGATTATTTCATTTGGTAGTATGCTCTCTTTGATGTGGCACAAGTAACTGTATAGACTCCTCATCTTCCTAATACAAGCCACTGCAGTATCATGTGTCCAGTTTAACTTATTGATAGTACTCTATACACAATGCTTTAGGGCCTTTACAAAAATGAAACATGTTGTTATGATTCTACTGTGACAGTATTCTATCGGCGTAATTGAATCCATGGAGCCCCGAATACACCGAGGAGCAAATTAAAGTGTCACTGAAACAACCTTGATGGTGTATGTAAAAAAAACAATTTTTTTTTGATGCATCACACACTTCTTGACTGACGTTAAAGTGAGCACTGCTTTTTTTCTCTTACTTATTCCAATAAGGACCAGAGCTAAAACATTCAGCTTGTAATAGATGATAATATTAGAGTTAACGGCCACCAGCAGTGCAATCACACCAGCTCATACGTGCAGCTTGGCTGAGAAGTCTTATTTAGAAGCGGCCGGCCTTTGGTGATACTTGAAATGGAAAACACATTTCGTTGGAGCATTTCTCTTGTGGGATCACGTTTGTGGCTGCACAGCGACAAATTGTCTTTGTGCGGATGCTTCTCTGCTTATTGGTGCCTTTCTGTGTAGCATCACATGGACACACCTGACGTGTGCACATTTTGAGATTTAAATGACACCAGAAACACCTCCTGGGAAATCCACAGCCACACTTGAGGTTCCCTGTGGCATGCGGCAAGAAGATACTAATAAAACCTCTGTTGAATCCTGTAATTAGTGATATTTATTTCTATCACTTCCTCCGATACCAGATAAAAATGTCAGAATCAGACACACCAGTCATTTATGCATACTTCACCCTTTCCTCCCCGTATGATGCTTGTTATTTAGTTAACCATACTTCATCTCTGTTGTCTAGTGATGCATCTGGACTGGACAGTGCTTAAACTGTATTCTGAAAATAATTTTTGAAGATTATATTTTTAAAAAACAACTTCAGATAGTTGATGCTTTCTATCTGATGTATCCAGGGCTGAAAGCAGATTTAATTCCATGTCTGAACTGCCATAGCAGTTTGTCCCAGATTCACGAGTCCTCTAGAGAAGAAAAAAAAAACATTAATACTGACACATGGGGCTTGCATCATAACTATTAAAACATGCCTTACTATACATTGTGTCAAACATTTCTAATCTATTCCTATATTACTTGCAATTTTACTCAGCAGCAGAGCTTGGAAGAATAATTACTGAGATCAAGCTGGACTGAGCAAAGATTTTTTGTTTTAGATGGCTCTCAACACTTCAGCTTTTGTACAATTCTGCTAATGAAGCAAAAATTATTTTGATTTTCCACAAAAGCTTGAGATTACGTTCATCAAGTGGAGTTTTTCTCTATGATATGATTTATGATAAAACATCAACTTGAAGGCAAAATTTAGAGTTATGCTACAGTTTTTTTTAAGTTGTTCTGCTGGCTTAGTGAGAATTTGACAAGTCTGACTCTGACACGTTCATCCATCACCTTGTTAATGCAGAAGCCCCGATTGTGAGATGACAGAAAAAAAAAACTCAAGAGAAGCATGTAAAGTGTTACCTCACTCATGTCACTGCATCATTGCACCACTAAAAATCCACTTTCCACTGGAAGTACAAAAAAACACAGAAAACAATGAACACAAGGTAGGAGCTACAGCTGAAAATGTCTCTTATTTTTCTCTTCAAAGGCCAGACTGCTTCTATTGTGACAAATGAATGAATTAACATCGTGCTGTTCTTTTCTTGTCTCTTCTTTTTCCTTTTAATGTGTGTGTATTAAAATTATTTATTTATTACAAGGCCCAGCAACCCCTGAGAGAGCTCATTCATCAATTAGAAGTTTGGTGTTTCATCCTGTGTTCACATGTCAAAGTGTCCTTGAGAGAGACGCTATCTCAAGTTTTCCATGATGTGCTCACCACTGTGTGAGTGCATGTATGAATATGTGCTAAATATGCTCCACAAAACCAGGCTGAATTAATTTTGCTCTCATGAGAGTGAATGGCTTGGGCTGTAAAACACTTTATGAAGTCAAGAAGGCAAAAGAAGTAAATAGATTAAATGAGATATACTAGTACATAGTGTACAAGGAAAACTTAAATAATAGAAATAGAAAAACAAGAAAATCCCTTTCTACCAGGCCCTCTTATTAATAACAACAGACTTCAAACTCTCCAGTGTTAAAACTCTTCACTTATAACTTCAGTTACCAAAGCTCTGCATTTTAAGGGGTTTTCTCTGACAGCCCAGGCCCCTGCAAATCTTAAAAAATCCCCCAAAGTTAAAGCTTTTTAGGATGTATGTTACTTAATTACAAATAAAGACATTACATGACAATAAATTAGTTAAGCAGAGTCAGACTTGTCAAATTCTCACTAATATTTCCACGGAGCAAAGAGACTCCAGAGATGTAAAATACTAAAACCAATCTAAGAAATGTTTTGAACTGCCCTACTTTTGTGATTTGTAATGAGCAGCTGTTCTTGGAAATCCCTTCTGTGATTCACTGGTGTCATGACTTCAGTATTGGTGTGATGTGACTGGCCCTTTTTCCGTTTGTCACAGCTCCTTTGTGTTTTGCAACATCTAAAGCTGTTTGATTGCCTTTATGGAGAGCCTGTGAGAGGTCCATGTTGGTACTTAACTTTGCTGTAGTTGAAAAAAATTGAAATGGTTACGTATAAAATATACTAGTAGCTATCACTTTAAATCGGTAAACTAAGACAATGTAGTGATGTATTATAGGCTGAGATGTTCACCAGCTACCTTTTGTTCAATGCTACCATTCACTTATCAAATTCAACACACACTCATACAAACACATGGTCCTCTTTTACTCTGACGGTCAATAATCTGTAATATAGAAAAAAATGTATGAAATGTATTGCGTTGACCTGGTGCAGTAATGCATTATTCAAGGTCACGCTGGCTGATTTAAAATGACACTACTTTTGGTGTGTTGGAGAAATATGAGCAAGCCCTGCGTGGATGAAGCTTGGCAGGCTGTATAACAGTTCAAGGTTCAGCCTGTTTGCTCAAAAGACAACTGAAAACTGTACAGAAAATTTAGCAGGAGGCTGAGTGTTGGTATGAAACTTTGGTTCAGTGACATTCTTGCCAATCAGCCTGATCCCTGCTCTTTAAACTTCACCCTCATCCTGTTAGCCTCCATCTGAAATTCTTTGCTCATCCAAAGTAGTTTCATCAGAATTAAAAATGATGTAAGCTTAATGCATACTACTACTACTACTACTACTACTACTACTACTACTACTACTACTAATAATAATAATAATAATAATAATAATAATAATAATAATAATAAAACCTGGGATAAGAGCAGATCTTCTATGTTTAACTTATTTTTACCCCAAATGTTTCTATTGATATAATGAAGATAGCCTAACTGCATGTAATTGCACAATTTGATGGTTGAGGCATGCTGTAATGGGAGCTTTAAGTAGTGGTTAAAGTCAAGTTTTAGGTTGTTTTTCTGCAGGTATTATTGTGTATTCCTGATCTGATCAGTTAGGTACAGGTATTCTGAAGAATAGATGCATTAAAAAATAATTAAAAAGGACCTTGTGCATAACTAGTGGGCTGTCATAAAGCCATGTTTCATATCAATAACTCATGCAGCACACAGAAGCAGGAGAGGTAGAAGGCATGAAATATAGAAAGCTCTGCTGACAGTCCACACAGTGTCCACACAGTGACCACACTGACCGGTTTTGTATTCTAAGTCCTGCACTCACCACATTAGCTCTTCTTTGAACCAGCAACAATTTTCTTTGCATTAAAATAACAAATATTTCTTGATCAGAAATATGTTGGAAGTAAGGTACATGGAACATGCTAGAGGAAAGGTGAACATTAAAGCAGTTGTGTCCCCCACCCCCTCAGCCCACCCTCCATCTCTTTTGTCATTCAATACAGAAAAAAAACATGTTTACTGCAAAGAAGGTGCATGTGTTCTTGACACATTTCAAATCTCACGTGTTTTACTCAGTATTCATGAAACAAACAAGCAAAAAATGTTTGTGCACTTGTCCTTGCTGGGTTAAAGCTCCACCCTTCTGATATTGTACCTAATTTAACTACAACCTCAGCTGTTGGGAAAAATACAGTTGACACTTTTCAGAGGTATAAATATAATTTCCACTTGACATGTTTTGTGACATTTTGCTCACTGATATTACAACACACAAAAGACATGCAACTCGTGAATATTTTTGCAAGGAGAAAAAGGATGTAAATGTAACTGTAATTTTACGTTGAACTCTGCAGCTGACTGCATGCCCACTAGATATTGATTGTTAGCATGTGGGCCTTTTGTTGAGTCCTTGAACCATCTTTGATTGTGCATCATTCTCAGTTTGTTTTGCAGTGTGGAAAAATCGTCATATGCGCACTGTGACCAATTACTTCATTGTGAATCTTTCACTTGCTGATGTTCTGGTCACCATCATCTGCCTGCCTGCGAGTCTCGTGGTTGACATCACAGAGACGTGGTTCTTTGGAAAAACTCTTTGCAAAATTGTCCCATACCTTCAGGTAAGACATCCTGACTTCTTTTCAGATTACTTACAAAGGTTTATGAATATAATCCAAGACTCAGATTCATATCTTTCTTACATTTTCCTTGCTTAGTTTTCATCAGGGTAAAAAAATTCTCTCTCTTTTTTTTTTTACCCAAAGGGATGAGCACTGTGTCAGATCTTTAATGCTAGCCAGTGATGATGTAATATCTTGGTCAAGCCATTGACTTTTCTTTTTTTTAAACTGAAAAACATTTGGGAAAAGAAAATCTCCCATTATGTTTTATATTGTTTCCTCCCCTGATCTTCACCAAGAAAGTGAGTTGTAATCCTACTCTTTCTTGCACAAATCTCTTAAACTGCTCTCAAGAAATCCTGCAGATATGCAGTGATGTTGAATTAATTTTGTTTCGACCGCGATGTGATCAGGTGAGATGTAAACTACATGTTCAGTCCACAAAACAAAAAGGATCACAGTGAAAGCATTTGTTCTGAACTAGGAAAAGTGTGAATTCCTCCGTGCAGGGTATTTGAAGCACGCACATATTGCACCTCTTGGTGCTGGAATAGTATGCTCTTTCAAAGGTCTTACTCACCCTGTTTACTGTTGTGGGCTTTGTACTGTCACAGCTGCTGCTATCATATTTGCCTCCTGCTGCTTTTAAGACCCCAGGAAGCTCTAAATCTCGCTTGGCATATCATTGTATGTGACATTTTGGTATGTTTTCCATGCTGTCCTGCTCCTACACATTGTAAGTTTGTAATAATCTCAAATGGTTTCATGGCACGGTGCAATAAAAGAAAAAAAAAAAGCAACCACAGAAAAATAACAGGATTTAGCTCAATCATGCTTTTGACACATTGTACATATAACTGAAGAGTGATCAGGGAATTTAATGTATTTTAAAATAGATTGTTGTTGCTAAAATATGCTATTTCCCCTGTGCTTTGCTTTGTTTGAAGTGGCTACAAACTCAAATAACCCCAACAACACAAGCCTGTCATTTATCTGAGACCTTATTAAAATATCTGATTTTGTGACTTTTAGTGACTTTTTTAGTGATTTAGTGAATGATTGATCCTGTCACTAAATACAAATGTTAATAGCCGCTCTTTTAATCTCATGCTTTCATATCACTGGTGTTTTCATTGTTACTCGTGGGTGCAAACAAATTTTAACACTGTGAGCTTCACCCATTCAGTAGCTTGTAGATCCTCCTTCTTTACAGCATGACTTCAGTTTATTGAGGGTTTTTTAAAATGTATTTACTCATTGCTCTTTTAAGTTTGCATCACAGCCCTTCAGTTGTGTTAAGGTCTGAATTTTGGCTTGCCCAATTATTCTTCAGACTTAGTTTCACTTTTGTGCTTTGGAACATTGTTTTGTTGCATTGGTTCATGATCAACTCATTGACTGTCCACTGCCCAGGTCCTGTGGACCCAAAACAACCCCAAATCATCATCATTGTCTTTTGGGATTAATCTATGTGAAATGAACGAATGGCAGAGTAGAAAGCCAAAAAAAAAAAAAAAAAGGTGAAAAGCCATTCTCACCAAAGTATAGTTTGGAACTGTAAATGATCTATATAGTCATGTTTTGGTATTTCTTTTTGCAAGCATTAGCTGTACACTTATATAGTATGTTTGAGCTTCCCTGACTTGCTCTAAAAAAATAAAAAACGGCGATACTGGGGGTAGAGTTAACATCCAGCCAATAGAAATCAACCACTCATCTTGCTTGTAAGGTCAAGAAAGCAAAAAGGTGTGCTTCAGTTTTTGGCAGGCAACTGTAACTGGTCATACTCCAGAAATTACTGTTAATGTTGCAGGTTTAGAAGGAGATCTCCTGGTACTAACTTAAAAAATATTGGACCAATGGTTGGAGATGTGCCAGACCAAAACAGAAGAGTCAAGGGAGGCAGGAGATTGTTGATGCCAGTTAAAAAGAGGCTTGAAATCTGAGATTTTAGAAAGTCTGAGCCATGATTTTAAAATGTAAGAGCATGCAATGAGAATGTTTGCAGCCTTAAATGACATGCAAACTGGTTTCATAGTTTGAGAGTCATCTTTGCTAAAATATATATATATTTTTTATTTTGAGCAAATTATGGGTTTCTACCAAAGCAGCCAATGACGATGGGCTTCCGGAGGATGTCTACAATTTCAGCCTGGCATTATGAAAGTTGTCTGTACACAGCCAGTGCTGAGTTTTGTGAAAATGCAGATTATATGACTCCTGCTTGGAAAGTGTGAAAACGCTTTCTTTCTGTTGCACCTACTCCGCCAGCACTTATCACCTCTGCAAACACAAGCATTAACAATATTTTTTTGACTGCTGTGGTCTCCTTTTAAAATTCCCATCCATCTGAAGATAATAATTGTATTATGAGCATTATTTTTACATTTGTAAATTCAACACAACAAACCAACAAAACAAATGCAATGTTTTCTCTATATCTCATTACTCTGACTTCACCCAAACTGTATTTCTGCTATATTAATGCAGTTCATTCACCAACAGTCCAAATGTATGGCTTCCCTTGGCAGCTGCAAAAACACTGTCCAAAAAATGCAAATATCTGCTGCCCAGAAAGCATGAAAAGGGCTCTTATACTGTGATGTGAAAGCAAGAAGTGTGAAAAATATAAGTAAACAGAAACTGTAGAGAAGGACAAGTTGAGGTCTGGTAAACAAAGCAAAGTTTCTGAGAAAAGTGCACCAAGGGTTGCTAGAGAGGAACATCTAACACTCAGATTAACTGCAGAAGGCATTCAGAAAGATTTAGCAGACTCAAGTCTGGGGGTGGGAGGTCATACATACTGTCATCTGGATTTGAAGCCAATGGTGCTGTGAACGCATCACTGGAAAAACTAATTCAGTTAAATACCATCAACATTTAAGGATAGACATTGCACCATTTGTAAAAAAGAAAAAAAAGCTGGACCCCCACAGACTCACAATTTAAACATCACTAATACCTTCTTGGCTCAGAATATCCCATTAGAAAATTTGTAGTGGCGGATTCTTTTTATGTAGATATTTTCCTCTTGCCTTTATGTTCATATTGTGTTCAGGGCACTTAGCCTTCAGGGCCACCACAAATGATCCTGCTCAAGAAGATTATTCCAAGCTCAAAGGGTCTGTCACTACAGCGCTGAGTGTTTGTTGGGAAACTGGTTGAAGATTTGCTTCTTTTTGACATCCTAGAATTTTTTTAACCCTTTAAACTCTAAAACGCTGTGAGGTGTCATTTAAAGAAGTAATCTTGTAGCGGGTCCGCATGGGCTCAAGGAATTAAACTCCATTTAGACATTTTAGATTAACTTCTTAAATCGGCGAGGAAAGGTGATTATGTAAGCCTGCCTAATCCTGATGCTAGACAATTCAAATCAATTGAGCTGCAGACTTATTCCCCGCAGGAAATGATCAGACGGTTTGAAGTTCCACATAAAATTGCTACCACAACTGTGAATGCAGCAGACTCATTGTAATTCCAACCTTGGAGAATCCCCTGAAATTGGATAATGGTGGCTCCAACAGAGGACTCTTACATGCAACAGCAGGCCTGAATATCTGTCCACTTTCACAGATCAACCCCAGAATGCTATGTACAGGAGGACAGGTGTGTAATTTTCCTAATGATGAGAAAAGTCCTCTAGCAAGGACACAAACAAAGAGGCGGAAAAGATTGCCGTTGATTCTCTTTTTCCCATCAAACTGTCCGAACTCTTTAATTTACTCTCTGACTTCCCTTCATGACGGGCTTCACAGTTCTGGAGGATAACACCTAATTAGCTTTTCCCCAGTGTTATGGTGACAAACTGGAAGAACTCTCTACGTGTATTAGGGCTATTCACATTCATATTTAAAATTGAGATTAAAAAAAAAATTAGATTTAGTCCTGTGGTGGTATCTTCTTCACCCAGTGTCTGCAATGATGACGCCACTTTTTTAATATAGCCCCTTCCAAAATCTGCTGAGTATTAGCGATTTTCAGTATGTATGAATCTGAGTAAGGGAAATGCATCAGTAATCCAGTCCAACCTATGGGTTTAAGATGGGTATGTTATTACTTTGAAGTGCCCCATATCTATTTCACCTATCTTCTTTTAAATTTGTCCAATTTGACCAACTCTTTAGCCAGTTAGGCCAGATAAAACTTTTTCTTCAGAACTAATAAAAGACTTCTTTTTTTTTTTTTTTTAACTTTTTGACAGAAAATGATTTTGTTTGTTGCCCTTATTTCAGACAAAGAAGAGCCTTTAATTCTGTGGGATCCAGCGGTGGCTCGTCCATTTCAGCAGATGAATGAACGACACACGCATTCAGTGTGTCTCTATTTACTTATTTAGTGGCTGAATGTTGTTCAGATAACCTGACAGTAAAATCTGGGTGAACAGCGACACTCACTGGCCAAATGAAAACAGTTTGGAGCACCGTCAGCTGACGTTGTCTGATGGATTAAATGACTTCTTTTTCTGTTTCTGATAAAGCATTGCTCACCCATCAGGATTCAGGTGTGTGCTTTGACTTAAACCAACAGGTATTTGAAAGAGTCATGCCGTGCTGAGTTTGGGGTAATTGGGTTGGTTTGTGCTGCCTGTTAGGATTGTAAGGGATTATACTGTTAGGATTTCACCAGGCTGCCGTTTGAATGCAGAGAGGATAACACAGTAACCCGCAGGAACATGCTTTATGCCCCCATTGAACATCTAGACTCTAGCATTATGTTTCTTTTAGCAACTTACAGCAATGTAGCACATTTTTTATTTTATTTTTCAAAATTTTTTAAATTCAATTTAATTTTTTAAATATAGCCCCTTCCAAAATTAGCTATTTTCAGTATGTACGAATCTGAGTAAAGAAAATGCATCAGTAATCCAGTGCAACCTATGGGTTTAAGCTGGGTATGTTATTACTTTGAAGTGCCCCGTATCTATTTCACCCATCTTCTTTTAAATTTGTCCAATTCGACCAACTCTTTAGCCAGTCTAAATCAAAGCTAAGCAAGCAAAAATTACCAGAGGCACAGATAATTGGAGAGATGGCACTCTTGTCTCCACACACAACCAAGCACGTCATACCTTCAAAATTATAAAATTAAATTATGCATGTAAGGATGGGATGTGCTTCACCACTGCATTTGAAGCAGCTGGAGATTCAGTTGTTGTTCTTAAAATGATATGGTGAAGAGCTTCTGAAATATAGTGGAGTAATTAAAAGTACAGTAAAGTAAAGCTAACTTAGTTTTGTAATTTGATAGTTTATTTCACTGGAAGTATGTAGTTACTTTCTTTTTCCCCCAATCTGTCAGTTTGTCATCTATAGGTTCACCTAAAACGCCCATTTCATGGCGGTTAAATGGTAACATGACCCTGGTCACCTCTGCTTTAGTTTCAATTTCATGCTTCATACTCTCTTTCAGCCACCTGCCACCACTGGTGGTGTCTTTTCTTTTCCATGGACACACCTTAGATCAATATAGCAAAATTGCCATGGTCTCCTTAAACTGTACAGGAGAGAAGAACTTAATACTAAATCAAATTGTTTCTCAGTAGAATTTGTTGTCGTTCAAGCTGTTACAATAAATTTTATTTTCAGCCATGTGTCTTGTGTATTACCTTTGCAAGCTACAAAAAGACATAGTAAGACACCATGATAGATGTTTTCTGGAGTTTTAGCTTAAAGAAATGATATTAGCATTCTTATAATTGGGTCAGTTGCCTTGTTTGTTAGTATTTGGCTAACTTAGTTCTAGGTTGACATGGTACTACCTACACCACAATAATCTGAGTTAATGCACAGCTAAACTCTTGTTGCAACTGAATGCAGTGTTAGCTGACACTACAGTGCACCATAATGTAAACCTTACCCATCCACCCATCCACCCATCCACCCATCCACCCATGCATCCATCCATCCCCACTTATTTAAGTTGTGGGGGCAGCAGCCCAAGCAAAGAGGTCCAGACTTCCTTCTCCTTGGTCACCTCCTCTAGCTCCTCTTGGGGAATACTGGGGTAGTCTGCTGAGAGATAAAATCCCTCCAGTGTGTCCTAGGTCTGTCAAAGGGCCTCCTCTGAGTTTAATATGCCCAAAACTCTTCCCTAGGCGAGCATCCAGGAAGCACCCTAACAAATTCCTGAAACATTTCAACTACCTCAGCGGCTCTCCTCTGAGTCTCCTGATTGGTGGAATTTCTCACCACATCTCTACAAAAGAGTCCAGTTTTCCTATAGCCTCTTATATCCGCAGAGTTTTTATTCATTCACCACCCACTGTGTAATGATCATGCTGAATAAATAATGCACTGTAAATATATATATATTTCGGTTTATGCTTAATTCAGCAGCACACCCGACTTGAGCCTTAATGAGGGTAAATATGAACAAAATTTTAATGTAGAGTAAGGACTTCTCTCATTTGTTTTCTTGTGTGAAAGAAATGACTTAGACTTGTGTTAAAATGTAACTGTATCAAATAAAAACAAACACCCAAGTCAAGACATGTCTAGTGGTTGTCTTGGTAATGTTTTAGGGGACTAATTGAAATGATGCAAACCTTCAGTTGCAGGTTTAAGTACAGATGTAAACGACAACAGTGCCACGGGTTTAAGAGGTAAGGTGAGAGTCATACTTCACATAGGGGTTTAAGAGAGGGTTAAACTCTAAACCTCAGCTGAGCCAGTGACCTTGCAATTGGCTCTTTATATCTTTAACTGTTTTTTTTTCTTATTTGTGCAGACTATCTCCGTTTCCGTATCGGTCTTAACCCTAAGTTGCATTGCCCAAGATCGTTGGTATGCCATTTGCCACCCGCTTATGTTCAAGAGCACAGCCAAGAGGGCTCGTAAGAGCATTATTGCCATCTGGGTTGTGTCCTGCATCATCATGATTCCCCAAGCCATCGTGATGGAGTGCAGCAGCCTGCTGCCTGAGCTCACAAACAAGACCAGGCTGTTCACAGTGTGTGATGAACACTGGGGAGGTGAGTTTTCTTAAATCTCTTCTTGACGTGAAAATATTTTGCCAGATCTAAACTGAGAAAAAAAAAAGTTCAACAGACTCCTTAAAGTCCAGCCAGGGTTACATTAGTTGTGTTTTTAAATTGGCCCAATCCACAAAACTCATTCTGCACAGTGAAAAAATATACATGTTCATATTTTAATAACTGGAGCCCATTTACAGAGCTCATAAGGATATATTTTTTAAAAAGACAGTGGTTTGCAGATGAGCAAGTCAGGTTGCTGCTTTAATTAAAGTCTTCAAAGGAGCCTGATCTCAGAATCAGAAAAAGCTTTTTAACTCCACGACTGTTGTACTCGCTACTGAACTGATGGATTTGAGGCATAGACTGTTGTTTCCCCCAGTATGATCTAAAGACAAGCCTAATTAATTAATTTTATTTCTTTTGTTTTGCTTTTACAGTTGACAAACACATTAGCGGTTGGAACAAGTATGGAAGTAATTAGTTGCAGCCTGATAATTAATGATCTTTAAAGAGAAAGTATTGAAGATGGGTGTGCAACTCCAAATGATTGATTATCAGCAACTTATTCAAAGATAACATTATATTAGAACGATAGACAGAAATTTGTGAACTTACCCTCTCGTTACATAAAACAATATGGTTTAAGCAAGTCATTGATGATTAGTCATTAACAAGTGGGTTCTGATTTTTTCTCTCACTTGTTCTTAAGCAACTACATGGTTTTGTGTATTGGATTATAAAGTTTTATTTTCATTTTTTTTACAGATGATATCTACCCAAAGATTTACCACACCTGCTTCTTCATTGTTACATACTTCGCACCGTTATGTCTCATGGTCCTGGCGTACATTCAGATCTGCCACAAGCTGTGGTGTCAACAGGTGTGTAGTCCTGAACCTTTTTTTTTTTTTAAGTGATTCATCAGGAGCTTGCATTTAAGGCAAGTTTAACATACTCAGGATATATTTTCACTGTTTCTTATATGATGTCGACCATGATGTGGAACTCAGGTTTTCTTCTTTCTTAATTTGCCTTTTAGTGTTACTGTAAAAGGGGGTGTACATATATATTACAGGATGAACAAATTATAACCAAAAAACATAGTAGGAATATTAAAGATGCAACAAGAGCTCGAAGAAACTCAACTAATGCAACTGAAGTCAAAAAAGGGGCAGCAGGTGAAAAGTTGTCAAATGTGTAAATTAATGATGACAGAGGTTAAAAAAAAAAGGGGGGGGGGGGTGCAACTGTTTTCTTTATTTGTTTGTTTGTTTTACATGTGAAACAATTTTGACCTCCTGCAGTTGAAATCCTGGCATTGTTAATTTACTTTAAGAGCAGAACATATAAATACATTTATAAAAGAAGACTAATTTAAACTGTGTAATTGTCAAACCTTATTGGTGTATAAAATGTTATGTCATGACTTAATTTTTCTGAGTTAAATGGTTTTCTATGGTCCAATGATTTTAATAAAATCTTATTTTCTTTTAACTCTACCTATATTTTTAAAGGTTAGGGAAGGCAAGCTTTGGTACTTTCATTAGTCTCCCTCACCTCCCCCAGATGAGATATCTGTGATAAAGATGTGTGTCGGGGAAAGCCAAATTGTTTACTTACTCTTCAGAGGGATGGAGAGAAAAGAGACACTTTACTGTCCCCTCACAAGGTTTTTTTTTCTCAGGTGAATTGATTTCACAGTCACAAACCTTCTTTTAAATCCCAAGGTTTATGTATCGAAACATTTAAAAAAAACAACAAAAACAAGAAGAAAAGCGGGTCTCAGTTAGGTCTTAAAACCAGGTAAACACAACCTCAGATGAACAACATCAAATGAAAAAGTGTACTGTATCATCATCAAGCAAAGGGTAAGCCAAAATACAAAACCAGTGTCTGAAAAACAAACTCCACCTTTATTGCTTCCAAAGAAATAAAAGAAAGCAAAACAAAAGCAGAAGTTTGGCATTTTGCTTTCTGGAACATTCAGGTGTGTGTTAACACAATGCCAAGAGGAGTGGCATCAGCAACAAGCCTAGTTGTGCCTGTCCATCAGTCTGGGGGTTATAAGGGTTATAAATTGCCAATCTGCCAGGTAGAAGGGGTCCCACCAAGTTCAATACAGGGTCAAACGTTTTATGGTCAGAGCTTATTACTCAAGTCCCATCAGTGACATCTCAGACTCTACATGTCTCACCGCCATATCAAATGTAAGGTTGTGACAGTACGGTCTGAAAAGATTGAACCTGTATGCCTTTTTGTAAAGGTTGCTTTTGAAATGCACACTGTAGCTTTGCAGAGTTACATCTGAACAAACTGTAAGACTTCTGAAATAGTATCATATGGAAAGATGAAACCTAAGAGAAGACATTTGACCAATGTTGAAAGCGCCATGTCTGACAAACATCATGGTGATGAAGGGATGATGATTTGAGTTTGTTTTGCTGCTAAAGAGCCTGGTCCCTCTGTGAGAGACTGGTTTGGGGTACGCTCTGCTTCTTGTGGGACAGCTGGGGTGCAACTCTGAACAAGATAAAGCAGATATACGAAAGGGAAGAATAGATGGACCAGAGGACCTACGCTCATGAATTTCGATGGCTCTGAAAGTAATGTAGATTTAAATTTAAACCCAAATGTCTGACAGGTCAAAAGTTAGTCATCTAGCATAACAGTAACAGAATGACTGAAAAAAAAAGTCTTTAAATGTTCGTCATAACAGTTAGACTGAAATGCTGCAGCTGGACCTGAAGAGAGCTTTGAAACCCTGCAAACCTCAAAGAACTGGAGCAACAAAAGTTGGCTTAAAGTCCTTCACAGTATCACCAAAGACGGGTAACTTTATTAAAATAACACCTTATGTCTTGTGCTGTTTTTAATCTAAGGCAGAACTTACCTGACTGTAAGAATTGGTAATAAAAAAAAAAAGTACACTTTTTTCAAGACTTCCGATTTTCAGCATCAATATGATGGTAATGAAACCTGCTAAGAAGTTCAGTTCATTCGAAATTAAACCGGAGGTTTGCAGTCTCCTGGTCTAACAAACCTGTATTTACACCATCATCTCACTGTTGAAGGTCCTCTGACGTATAGTGGCTCACATATGTGCATTTTTAATCAACAGATTCCCGGCAGTACTTCTGTGATTCAGAAGAAGTGGAGGTCCATCCAGTGCTCAGCTCCAAGTACAGGACTCGGGGAGTCTGTGAGGGTTAGGACCAACACTGTGTGCGCTGAGATCAAACAAGTCAGAGCCAGACGCAAAACAGCTCGCATGCTGATGGTGGTGCTCTTTGTGTTTGCCCTCTGCTACTTACCGATCAGCGTGCTCAATGTTATGAAAAGGTAATAATCTCTTGAGCTTTGCTGCTCTCTCAATCAAAAGCTGCTGAGGAAAAGAGCGAGCTTTACAATAGAAGTTGTTTTTTTCTCACCTTAGTGCCTGGTGCAGGGTATTTAAATCACTGAATTATTGCTTGCTTGGATGATATGGTGCATGCAAAATCCGGCTGTTTACGAGACTTTTCCCTGCCCAACTATGCCTCCAGAGTCTTCGGCACTTTCAAGAACACAAACGACAGAGAGACGGTGTATGCTTGGTTCACCTTCTCACACTGGCTTATATATGCCAACAGTGCAGCAAATCCTATCATCTATAATTTCCTCAGTGGTGAGTTTTTATGTTTGGCATATCTCTTGAAGTTCAGTCATAAAAAAGTAAGTTTATGACTGCCCTCTAGTGAACAGTTTTCACATGAACAATCTGACTCACTGCTTCTCATAATATGTTATAATCTAAAACAAGGTGAGGATTATTTAAAGTCACTTTGAACATGTAACACATGTATCTGTAACCCAAATATGCCAATAAAATCCTCTTGGCATTAATAATTCATGTGTTTGTAAGCTTCAGTATAACGTTTTTGATCCAAAGCATGCACAGTGTTCAAAAGTGGATTTTATACTTTTTGTTTTTCCAGGCAAATTCCGTGATGAGTTTAAGTCGGCCTTCTCCTGCAGCTGTTGTGGCCAGCGGCAAAGTCAGTCTCTACGGATGAGGACCAGAGCGAGCGTAGACAGCCGAAAGTCCTTGTCAACTCAAGTTAATAATGTGGACAACCTGTCACACATATCAGATCAGACGGTATAGATCCAGGGAGAGAGTTCTTATGACCCATTCAAAGGGCTCAAAGACCACTAGAGAATACAAGACAAGTTTGTAAACCTCAGCTGAGACAGAGCGAACACTGGACAAGAATTGAAATGATTGTTTGGTTAGTTTTGCAGGGACACTGAGGAAATGCCAGCTCTAAATCTCAACGCTATTTTGAGGAGATTCTTATCGCTTGTACAGTGACTTCAAAATCTCAGAAAATGTCAGTTTGTATAAATGATACATTACTTACTAAGAAACATAACCAGGTGCTAAAGAGTCTTTACTTTGTTGCTCAGATGTCCATCATTAGTCTTCACTGTAAATATCCATTAATTTGTGATTATGTTGCATTAAATGTATGTTGAAAATGCCACGCTGTACATGAAATGTCCATCAAACTGCTTTGTAAGTTACTGTGACATATTTTCCACATGACACACTCCAAGTTTGTATTGAACATCCCCTTTGAAGACGATATTGTGATTACACTATTTCCCAGTAAATATTAAAAAATACATTTAAACATTGTCAAATCAAGAACTACTGTTCCTCTGAATGGTTGGAGTTTTATTGATAGGTAAAAGGAAAGTGTAACTACATTTTCTGACAGCCTGAGAACCTAGGAAATCATCCTTCTGAAAATATTGTATTTATAGATACTAAAGTGTTCAAAACTACACATATTAAAGTAGACAGGAGGAAATTCAGAGAATTAATAAGGGATGACGACAATCAGAAGAGGAGCAACAATTCAAGGTTGTGGGAAAAAACAAAAAATACAATTTTTTATATTATACCATATTCATATTGGCTATACTTAAAAAATATTTTGACAGAATGTTACATGCAAAATTACTGTGGGCAGGAAAACAGTAAAAGAAAGGAAAAGACAAAGACAGGAAGCAGCTTCAAAATGATGCCAGACGAACCGAATGAATGCATATGCTCTGCTCTAAGTCATCGTCACCTCTTCTCTTCACAGCTTAATCCCTCCCACCTGTGAAAGGAGCACAGGAGGCGAGGAAAGTGCAAGGAGGCAGGCGTCGAATCAATACACAATTCAAAAAAATGTGACACCCTTCCTTCTGAGGAGTTGTGTTCCTTGCACAGCTGCATCATCTTCACCTCTGTCAGTGCAACCTTTATGATTACAAGTAACCCAGTGTATTACACATGGTGTTAATGAGAAATGAGTTTTTTTATATGTAAGAGAGGCTGAAAAGACTTGCAGCCAGTCTCCTCCTCTATTCATACAGAAGGAAGGGAGACACTAGAAATGCTCTCAAGATGAATTATGAACTGATGAATTATGAGGTCTGTGTAATCTTGAAATCATCTTCCATCAGTGTAGTTTTATAATATGTAGCATTTCTTTTTAAAAGAATATTAACAACGTAAAATAACAAAAATGTGTTGTGATGATGCTTTTTATTGTTCATTAGCATATTTTACTGCAGTAGAGCCTTTTTGCTTTAATGTTTGGAAGTTTGAACTGAGCCGTTGCAGGTTTCAGACCAGAGGGAGCTGTCTAGCGATAATGAGGTCACTCCAAACACCAAACACTGCTCTTTCAGCTCATCCCAACAAGGTTTGAGCTGCTGCTCTGGGAACTGATCAGTCAACCATCCAGCCATGAATCTACTTTTCCTTTGTAATTATTATTGCGCTTGGGGGAGTACAGAAACTCGTGAACATTTACAACCAAAGCATATTAGAACGACACGTGGTAAATACAGATAATAAACCTACACATGTCATATTTGTTTAAAGTGTTTTTCTTTAATATAAGTGTGCAAAAAGATCAAAGTACACGTGCAGAGTTTTATTTTAGTTGCATTCACAACAAAAATCTTATTCATATGACATGAAGGGTGAATGTCCTTTTTTTGCTGACAGAAACAGTGCAAGTAGCTCCTGAGCAATGTTCCACTCATAATTTATATCTGAGACACTTTTTTTTTTTTTTAAATGAGACCTGTTCACTACAACAAATATGGACTGTGACATCCCATTTTAATGCAGAGTTTCATTCATGTGGGAGATGTTCAGTACAAACTTATACTCACAGAATCCTGATGTGTCCACATCCAACACATCAGGTACGCCCTGAACAAAGCAAATGAATGAGAAGCAGAAAACCAAACAGTGATAGCCATCAGATTTATCAGCTCTGTCACAGTCACAGAAAACAAAGACAAGAAAATGAGTTTCTAGAATCAGGCGCTGTTTGTCTGAAGAGTGCTACTACTCTGTCAAACTCAACTGGATTTGATTTACTTGGTGCTGTTGAGACAAGATAAGATAAGATTGATAGTGTATATATTTGCAGGTTTTTCTTAAATGATCATGCAAATGCCTTTTTCCACTTAAAGTGATTTTTTAAAAAGATTTTTATAGGGCAACTTGCAGGTTAAATTATTAAATGAAAAAAAACACATTTTCTGTTAATGTCTATTTAAAAATTGACTGATTGATTTAATATATGAGACAAAATTGTATAAATACAGAACAAAAGGAAAGAATTCTCATCATTACTTCTAAATTTTGTTTGTTTGTTTGTTTTATGTTGTAGTTGTGACAAAGTTGGTCTTTTTTGCACTTCTTGTCGCAGCTACAATTGCGTGCAAAGTGCACACCATCTAGCCTTTCAGGACACAAAGCCCATTCTTTTTTTTCCTGACCGAACATAATTAGGTCTCAAACCGGGTGCATTTAGTGCCGATGAAGAGACAGGATTTCATTGATGACACTGTAACAAAACCATTTCTGCTGCTCATTTAGTCAGGAGAATTATGTACCCAAATATCTGATGGCATCCAAGAGGATTTACAAAGCTGACAAATGGCCTCTTCTAGACACTAGACACTAGAGCATGAGAGGTTCTGGTTGATGGAGACAGAAAATCTACTCTTCAAGTCTCCTTTTTTAAATTTATTGTTTAGTTTTTTTCATTTCCATCATGATTCAGCCTCCCTCTCCTTCCTCAGTATTTGTAGCAAGATAATAGCCTCAGTTTTAAGCACACTGTGTGATATCTGTCTATACCTTGAATGCTTTTTTTTTTGCCTTTTATTTATTTGGCACTTTTTCTAATATTCTAAGAGCAACATTTTAGCTATATGTTTATTTTTTATCATGGCAAACTTTACAGTACTTTGAAAACAATGTTTGTGCTCGCTACACTAGTTTTCTCACTCTTGCCACAAACTAATTTCTTTATTGATGCTATTTCACCTAATCCTTGTCCTTTCTGAATGTCTTTCTGGTTCATATTTATGAGGCCATCGTGTGAGGATTTGAATTTTTGATCTTCTGTATGTCGACGGGTGTGTGGATCCGGAGTTCTCATTGTAAAACTCAAATTAGCATGGCCACTCTCCTGCCATCTATATAAGAATCTGATAATAAAAACATTTCTTAAATGTTATTGTGGTGCAGCCACTGAGATATTTTTTTGAAAAAGATTAGTTCTTACAACATCTTCCTACACTTTAAATCACTGCGATTGTTAACCTGCAAGTTACACTTTAATAAACTCATTACTGCAATTCTTGTAATGCATATGGGGGCAAGTTTGATGTTCATTATTATTATTATTTTTATTATTATTATTTGAGTTTTACATGACTGCTTTAATATTTGACCTAAATGTGAGAACTTTGATATCCTTGATCCCTCAGTGTTAGTATTTACAACACGTATTTTATTGGTTTACTTTTCCTCAGTCTTGTCTGTTGGTCAGATTCACTTTTGTATATTTTGTATTGTGTTATCTATATTGTGCTTCTATGCCTTTTAAATGTTATCTATTTGAGGTTTACCAAACATCAATCTGACCAATAGTTGTTTTTTTAAGTGCTTTATGAATAAATGGATTTACCTGTGTATTATTCTAATGATGGTCCTTCTGTGTGGACGGTCGGGTTTTGACTCCCTGTTACTGCTCTCAACCTTGCTTCGTATGAATCATGTTTTCTGAGCCTTCTTTCTTCTGCTTAAACCAAGTTGCGTTTTAATTATGGGACAAATTTGCTAAAAGAACAACCCTGCCCTCCACAATGTGTGTAGAAATTAACACCAGTTTATAAATTCAAATTTAATTGTCTAGATTGAATCAAATAAAGAACATGTCTAACTAACAAATGCCCACATAAGGAAACTGGGGAGCATGGCAGCAGAAACCTGGTATTTAAAATCAAAGTATCAGAAACAAGTTTAGTGTTAAGGTGTGTCATAAAAAATCCACACATGATAATGCAGCCCCTTATACAATATGTTAATAATTGCATGCAAAAGCAGAGCAAAGTTCCTGGTTAGTCAACAATCAGAATTTGCTTTGCCCCAGCGTAAGAGCTGCAACTGATTTTCCATTTTATTTCATTTAAATATGTTTTCTTCTCTCTGTCAGTGCTTTACTGGCTTTTATTTTTTATGTTCATAGTAAATATATTGTGGCTCTGAATCACAAGCAATGGAAATGAGGTAATAGCTCTGAGTTTACAAGCTTCGTAGTGTAAAATACAGCTAAAAACCCTGTTATCCTTCATCAGCTGTAACGCTGACACTTCAGAGAGACAGGTATATATGTGACATGTAAACCATTCAGTTCTAAGCTTTAAATATCAGAACATGAACTAAAATCTAATGAGCCTTACCAATCCTTAAAATTAGGGAAATACTATGTCATTGTTAATTAAAAATACAAACAAACAAACAAACACACAAAAAACTCTGACCTGATGCTGCTTATCAACTGACCACCTCTTTAAAAACAGAATTGTGTCAGCTTTCTGGTATGGATCATTCAAGTGTGTGTTAACAAATTGCCAAAGAGGAAGATATCAGCAATGACCTCGCAGAGGGTATATGTTGTTTCTCAATATGTGGAAAACCATTACCAGAGATTTATTGTTCTACAGAAAACATATCAACAAATGGAAAACATTTAAGGCAGCTGACAACCATCCTCGGAGTAAACATTGGATCAATTTCACACAATGACAAACTGCAACTTTAAAAGGACTAAGAAAAAGAGAAAGGAAGAAAGGAAGAAAGAAAGAAAGAAAGAAAGAAAGGAGGTAATACAAATGCTGGGCTGTGAACTGGCTGCACCTCGCCAGCAGCTGTGAGTCAGTTCTAGTTAATGAGAGTGGCTCCACCAGAAGCTCAACAGTGTTTTAGAAGTGTCCCAGAAGAGGTCATCTGCTCTACTAAAGTAAAGATAAGCCTCTAGTCTGTTTCAGAGCTCGGCCCTGGCGAAGCCACCTCAATTTACACAGTAGCTCAGGCTGGCAGGAAGTCAAATGTGAGAAGTGCACACAGAAAATGGTGAATTTTCAAAATAAAACACCACAAAAAGGCTCTTGACTTCTCCAAATAACACACCTACGCAACATTAACCTGTGGAGGTGAACAGTTAAAAGGGACTGAGAAAAAATTTGAAGCACGTACAAGGAGAAGCTCAGTTTAGAAGTTGAGTATCCTTTCATAATTCCAGAAAAGATGAGAAAGTCTCAGAGTCTCAGAACCAAACTTCTAATCTCACAAATCCAACCCAGCAGGCAGCACTCAAAAATGCTCTGCTTCTGAGCATTTTTAGATGGAGTTTTTATTCCATTTTAAATGTACTTTTAAGAAAGCTGCCACAATATCTGCTTTTAATGTTTCTTTTGCATCTTGCTGTATGTTCTGTGTAAGGACTTTGAATTGCCTTGCCTTCCTTGTAGATGGAACAAAACCACTGGACTGCAGCTTGTCTTAACTCAAATGCATAACTTGAAACAGATGGTTTCAATCAACAGTAATTTATTCAGGCTTGGTCAGTACACAGAAGATCGGTTAATCAGGCATACATGCCCACATCAGAGGTAAAAAGGCAGTGCCAAAGGATACAAGGCGTATTTGAAACATACAGAGGCTTATCCAAGGACCTGGAGCACTTGTTCCACCAACTCTGCTCAAACTGCTACAAGAGGAACAGACAGAGTTTAAACAGAAGCTGTGGAGCCAACAGGATGAAGGTGTAATGATTTGGGGAAGAAAACAGGCCCCTCATCTCATTTTACATCAGAAGCTGATTGTACAGACTGGAACAGGGTGAATATTTCAGGAAACAATTTCAGAAGAATGATCGAAACAAAACCAGAACAGCAGCTAATAGGCCCCCAAAAGTCATACTGCTAGGAATAACTGCACTGCTACCACAAAGTAGGAATATTTTAAGATACTTAACATGCAGCACAAGTACTCATGAGATAAATCAAATAATTTTCTGCTAAGTCAACACATGGCAAAAACAGGGACAAAAGAATCTATGAAGAAAGGGGAACAGATCCAGGAAAGAGAGTTGTCTGTCTTGATTAAGTGAAGATAAGATAATCTTTATTGTCAGTACATATCTTACAAAACACACTGAAACTTGTCCTCTGCTTTTAACCCATCACTAGTTATACTAGGAGCATCTTGGACTGCTGAAGTGCCCGGGGAGCAGTTGGAGGTTAAGGGCCTTGCTCAGGGGCCCACAGTGGCTTGTCTTTGTTAATCCCGGGGGATTGAATCTGGGTCCTCCACGCCCAAACCCACCTCTGTAACCACTAGGCTACCACTCCACACGAAGACAGAGTGGACACAGAGCAACAGGAAACAATAAACGATATTACAATAAATTCTGTACAATTAAATTAAGTTATGCCAAATCACAACATAACTGATCTCAAGGCACACGGAGAATAAAGTTCAAATCGCTCTAATTGCATAGAGTTGAGTTCAGTCCAACTAAAATACATTTAAATCATGTTCTTATTATTTTATTCAAAATCCAATTTATTCCAATTCCAAAAATGAACAGATAATTAGTTATAAATAAGCATTTGATAAAAGTTTCATGTACAATTTGTACTTTTTTTTTGTCTCAGTGTTATTGGCAGGTAAAATGTAATTACAGAGCTCAGGGTGCAGCCTCCAATAAACGTGTTATATCAGCTGCATCACAGCTGAAGTTGTCACATCACACAGAGGGACTGATCAGGGGCAGCAGAGCTTCAGTTGTCCACTCAGAGCAGAACATGCAGCTGATACATCTGGAGGCTGCAGCCTTTCTTGGTGAGTAAACTTTCACCAACTGTGTTTTCACAGAAAAACCTGCAGTCGCATCGGCTTTGTGTTTTTAGAGCTAATGGTTTATTATTCTACATCTGTTCAACAAATCAACCAAATCTGCTCCAGTAATTTGTTTGAAATCACATTTTATAAGTGGAATATCAGTTTTATCAACATTAAAATGAGATAAACAAATCAGTCATTGTTAATCTGTATTTCAGGGATTGTTATTCCTCAGATATGCGGCATGAGAATTTTATCTCCAGCCTCTGACTGTTTGGCTGCGGTGGACACCTGCATGTCAGATTTGTGCAAGCATGAACAGGCACTTTATGATGGCAACTGTGAAGGTAAAAATGACATGTTTACAGTTTTGCATTTCTTTGCTAGTATACACTGAAACATGTTATTAGTATCACTAGAATTTTGAAGTGACAGGTCGAGATCAGCTGCATTTACACAAGAAACTCATTTCATGAAGCCTAGCTTACACATCATAACTGAGACACAAGAATGTGGCTAAGTGAACATAATTAACCACAGAATATTGATGTTTTGGTATTAGAATCCTGTATTACGGTACTGAATTGCAGATAACTGCATAAAACCAGCAGGAGTCACATTAGAAAGCATCTGTTATGCACGAGTGCTCCAGTTTATGGGAAATCCTGTTTTTCTGCCTCCCTCGTGTGTTTGTGATATTCAAGATGAAGAATGCCACATAAAGGGCTCGGAGTTCTGTAACCTGACCATCCAGACCGCAATGAACCAGTTTCCTGCCCTGCGAGGGTGTGTGTGTGCCTGGGAGGAGGAGTTCTGTGACTCTATACAAGTGCTGGCCAAACAATGCCCCCGTATGCCAGGTGCAGACTTCTTAGATAAGCATTTGTGTGAAATTGCATTTTTGTTTAACAAAGGTGATCCTATCTATGAGCAAGACTGCTCTGCTGCATTTACAGCACGAATGTCATGAAAAGCATACAGTTTTAATGAGCTTCTGTTGTGGAAGAGCTAATCCTTTTTCCTATTATTTCAACAGTAATTCATAAGAAGACAAGCAAAGTGATGGACTGGCAGTCAAGCAGTTTAATAGACTATGGTAATAATCTGTTCAATATAATACACTCATCTCAGAAATAATGGGGAAATAGTCAAGAACTGGAAAGTTTTGGCATATTTGACACTCAATCATGACCTCTTTCTTGCAGTGTATGATGGTGCTGGATCCTGCGTGGACTGGATTGCTGTTTGTGTCAGTGATTCAGTTTGCAACAGACACCTCGCACCTGTTCTTCAAGCATGTAAGGCAGAGCAGTGCAGTAGCGACTACTGTCAGAAGGAAACTCAACAGTTTTATACCAACATACCCCAAAACGCTGCAGAAATGCTGGCGATGTGTGAGTGTGAGGCTTCGGATCAGAGCTGCCAGCTTATGAAAACTGCTGTGCAGACTGGCACATGTGGAGAAGAGACCAGGATCTGTCAGGAAAGGCTTGAGCAGTGTGTTGAGGATGCAAACTGCAGGTACGTTGTTCTCTGACATTACAAAGGGTAAATATTATTTGTATAGAGGACAATTCATTCAAACCCACCAGACACCAAAGAATGAAATGCAAATGACTTGTCTAAGTAGAACATCTAGTGAAAACGAAAGCAGCGAGTAGGAATGATACTTCCAGTAATCTCAGGAAAATTAGACATAAGCACTGATCATGTAACAGGACTGCAACTGAACAGTAAAGAAGAGGTGGGCATCAAATAAACAGTCTAATGCTATATAGGGCTATTTTCCAAAGCTCTTCTAAATCTGCTGTCCATTCCCAGTTTTTACATCTAGGTGGCAGCGAGCTTCCACGCAAGACAAGGTGCAGGTACAAGCATCAGGTGTAGTTTGGGTCAAAATATCCTTAGGACACAATATTTATTTGCACATACATGTTTAGTTGATTGAAAAATCACAGCAATCCCCACAACTTAATTATATTAAAATATCCTTCTACGCACTTGCTGCATGCTTCATTTGGCAGATGGCTGCAAGAAGTTAAAGTCCATCCCAGCCAACTGGATAAGAGAGTACTGTCCAGTCATTTAGATATTCTTCAGCGCTGTTTGAAAGCCTTGGAAAGCAGCAATACTGCCAAAGAGTGGCAGTTTACTTTTCCAAGAGCCATTTTATCAGTAAAAAGAAGAATTTGGAATTGTCATCAAATAATGACTTTATATAACACAATTCTTCATCTTTTATGTATCAGAAACCTGTTAGAAACTTTCCAAGCCAAATGCTGGAGCCCTGAAGAAGCAGAATGCAGCGAGAGAAACCTCAGAATGGATGAATGTTTCACCCTGAAGGATCCAGGACTCATCCTTGGCACTCATTCTGGCTGTAGAAGAGCTTTCTTGGCTACATTAGGCACAGTTCTTCATCATCATTGTACGTGCAAAGGAGTGCACAGTGACCATCTACTGGCATGTCAGATGATCCGTGATGTATTTCATAACAGATCACATTTCAGTGAGTATGATTTTGCTTTCTGAAATATGACTTTTATTAATAAAATGTTTCCTTATATGGAAGCATTTCATGATTTTATGTGTATTTCAGTAACGTTTAGAGAAAGCAGTGGTGGCCCTTCTAAACCTCCTGAAATCACTGAATCTGACCGTGCTCACAAATGGTCTTATGGTAAATTTCCCCTTTGTAATCCAGCTTTTTAAATTATTTTTTTCATATTGATTATAGTTTATGAAATCAATTGAAATATATTTGATCTTTTCAGATTTTCTGTTGTATTCTTCAGCAGCTGTTTTACTCATAGGAGTTGTTCTGTTAGTGCTTTTGGTAGTTGTCAGTAAAATCTGGTAAGTCCGTGCAAAAACATGTTATTCCTCTGGTATTTTAGTATTGCAGTGTCCCTACAGTATATGATGATATTTTTGTTTTTGTCTCCTTCATCTTGTAGGCTGTTGAGGAGGAGGAATGAAACAAAACTTCGCCATCCACAAAAGAGGAATTGTGTTGTTATTTTCTAATGTTCATTCATCCAAACCTCCTGAAAATACTGTATGATTTTCTTTTTTGTGCTCAGATTTTTAGATGGTAGAATTTATGAGAATACTTTGAGTTTGTAATACACACACACAAACACACATACACACACATATATATATGTGTGTATGTATATAGATAGATAGATAGATAGATAGATAGATAGATAGATAGATAGATAGATAGATAGATAGATAGATAGAT